>JAOQML010162870.1:0-13267 GCA_027568935.1 Erythroxylum urbanii
AATATCAATTCATATATAAACGAATATCAAATTAATGAAAAATGCCTTTCGCTTTATTAATCAAAACAAAGTCAGTACAAAAATGCTAAAGGTGATTGCCTTTAGAGCACTACTCTAACAGAATTGGCATGAAACCTACAATCATGGGTTCTTGTGTTATGATTCTTCCTCTTCTCTTCTCTTCTTTTGGTCCCTAACTCAATCGCAAATGTGGCCAACCTCTATTCCTACATCTAAATGATTATTTCTTACCCTAAATCAACATCAAACATGAAAGACCATAATGAAGATCAAACTAAACAAAAACATACAAAATAAATATTAAAACATAATAATAATAACCTATTATGCAAGAAACACATGCCAAATGCTTAGAAAAACACATACTAATGCATAACTATCAACTTCCTAGCACTTAAATTTTTGCTTGTCCTTAAGCAAAATCAAACACAACCAATCAATTCCATCAGTAATATTTCTAGGATGAGTTTCAAGATCCCCTCTTTCCTTTTACATAAAAACTTCCTTCCAATTTAATTTATCTATGAATTTTAACTCCATGCATCCCTCATGTAGGAATCTTTTTGACATTTTCTTTAAAGTTTTCAGTACTTCTTTTGCCAAGAAAAAATTTAAGCTCTAGTATACACACAATGAGTTTTAGACTATTTGTATTAATGTAATTCTTCTAGTTGTTGACACGAATTGTTTATTCCAATTGGAAGTTCATGTTTAAAACGTTTATATTAAAGGTAAGCACTTCTGGAAACATAGTTTTTTGTTTTTCTAGGTAATCCTAGATATGTTATAGATGGCTATTTTACCTATAAGCTAGAGATAGTTGCAAGCCAAAGGGATAAGTGTTCTTCACTTTTTGAGATAAGGCGTTGGCTTTTCTGCTTGTTAATACTTGGGTATGATAGCTCTTTGAATAATTAAAGAGATAATCTAAGATTATGAACTAATTTTTCAGGAGATTTAGAAAGAAGCAAAGGTCACTAGCAAATAATAGGTGGAAGATCCTTAACTCTCTACATTTTTTGTAGAACTAGAAGGAGGTATATACCCTCATATTATAGTCTATAAAAAGGTAAGGGGATAAAGGGTCCCTTTGACTAATGCCTTTTTTCCCTTTAATAACGTTAATGTTTTTCTATTAATTAAAATAGAATAAGACGAAGATATATAACACACGATTAGCCATTTTTTTTAAATTTTTAGGGAAGTTGAATGCCTTTAATACTTGCTTAATAAAAAGCCACCTAATTGAATCTAATCTTTATTTATATTAATCTTGATATCATAGTTCCTTGGGGTATTTCTCTTATAATATCCCTTGAAAAGCTCCAATGCAAGGAGTACATTATCCCCTATGTTCTTATCTTAAGAAAACTATGTAGGATCAATAGGGCTCAGAGCCTTATTCAATCTTTTATTCAATAATTTATCTATACTATTTATAAAGAAAATTTCAATAATCAATTGTTTTGAACTCTCAAAAAGTAGTATTTTGCGTATATTAAAAGTTTTTACGTAATATAGTAGTTTTATTAAATGTTTTAGAAAAAAAAGATGTAGTTTGTTTATCTCCCGTAGCATTTTACGTATATTAAAAGATTCCAACACTATTTTATTCACCATATCATTCATCACAAGTAAAGATTTTTGATAGAAAGTTCCATCTAATTCATCAGGTCTTAGGCCTTTGTAGGGTTCATTTCAAAAACTTCTTCTTCCACATCATTTAGCCTAGAAGGATTAATAAACAATTAATACATTTTGTCCATGAATCGACTGCTGATGAAGGATTTAAGGAGTTGAGTTGAAGACCTACTAATTGCTTTAGTTCCCAAAGCTTCTTTAAAATTATTATAAGCCATTACTTTGAGTTGATATTGAAAGGTAATAAATATACCATCTTGGTTTCTGAAAGAGCACATCTTATTTAAGTATTTTCTTGCTAGGATCATATTATGATAAAATTTAGTATTCTTGTCCCCTTTCTTTAACTAAGGTATCCTTCCTCTTTTCTTTAGTAAGTAGTTGTAATTGTTTAAAGCTTTAGTGTACTTGGTGATTGCCTTTCCCTCTTACTCCATCCATTATAAATCTCACGCCTATATAGTTATTGCTATAAGTTTTCTTTGATCCCTTCAGATTTTTCAACCTTAAGCCAAGTGTCAGATATAGACCTTGATTTAATCTACCTCAATTCATCTAAAATGAACTTTAGTTTATTCATATAGATAAAGAGTTACAACCCTAAACCCTTCTACGCATTCCTTTTCTCACTATATTTAAGAAATCTTCATGGTTAGCTAGAAAATTATTAAATCTAAGGGGGAATTTCCTTCAAGCTTGGTGTTGAGTGAAAAAACAAACTACTTATTTTACGCTAAAAATTGCAAGTATATGGTCGTTACTTATATTAAAAAGCGGATATTGTCCCACAGAGATTATGCTTAGGCACCATTTAATTCAAGTTATACTTTGTTTAAGACTCAAATTTAAATAATAAAAACTGAAGATTTGTAAAGCGAAAATTTCAACAAAACAAAATTAAACTAAGCAATCACACAGATCATAATGGAAATCTATCAAGAGAGTCAACCAAGTTAAAAAAGAGGGGATTTCACCTATCAGTAATGCTAATCTTGTCATTTATACGTTTATAGGGTGTCGGTTCTAGATGATGATAGGGTTGATTTCTCTCTTTCGAGTTATAACCCTTAAACCCTAAGTTGTAAACCCTAATCAAATTATAAAATTTGCAATCTCTCAATTCACAAATTACCCATAATTCTAATTAGTTCTAAAGCTCTCGAATAAAAAATTAGGTCTTGCACGGGATCTCTCTCCATGAAATTACCATTTAGATTAATTAAGTGGTCAATTAGAGCGCCTAACTGTCATTAACTAGATATAACCATTTTTATCAGACTCACCCTCTTGGTTTGTTACTGAAATATGCAAATACATTAATCAATCACAACACCCAAACTAATAAACATAAAACAACTAAATCAACATTAACTCAAAGTAAAAACCCTGAAGGAGAGTTTAGAACATTATCAACAACTTGAAATCCATTTGCATATAATCCATATCAACTTTATACAGTTAAATGAAAAGGAAAATGAAGAGAAAAAGGAACTTAGGTTGGACAAAACAGGAAGGTAGTAGAGTTGGGATACAACTTGATCCAGGGAGCAGTGATGTCGAGATCGACTTCTTCTTCTTCCTTTTTCCTCTTCTTCTTCTTCTTCTTCCGTCTCTCTCTTTTTTCTTTCTCTTTTTAGGGTTTCCAAATATAGGTTGATTGTTAAGCTATTTTCTAGGGTTACATCATAATGCTTTTATAGTCTTTTCCAGTTAAGGTAACCCTGGTGTCTTTCCAGGGTCTAAAATGCCCCTCAAAAACTTGAATCTGGAAGCAGTCTCATGTCTGTCTGCGTGTAGGCCACGATCGTGGCCAGCTTATTTACTCTTTGTCACGATCGTGGTAGATTCCGCACGATGAGGCCATACGCTCAAGCTTTTGTCACAATTGTGATCTGTAGGCCACGATTGTGGGCCTGTGTCGGTGCTTTTGTCATGTTCGTGGCCTGCCAGCAATAATCGTGGGCCTATGTTTTGGTTTGGGTTTCCTCCAAAACTCCTCCGAATGCCTTGAAACACTAAAAACTCGTCATGACACCTTATATATATATAATTGAAGTTCAAAAACATGTTTTCACCTAAAAAATACTTAAAACACAAATATTTATGAACTAACACAATTCTAACCTAATCATATACTAAATAATCAATTTAACAACTAAACACACATCAAACTACCCACTAAAACATGATGCAATCTATAACTATCAATATCCCCACACATAAACTTTTGTTTGTCCTCAAGAAAAAAAATCAAATACAACAAATAAAATTCTATCTCTTTATTTTCACAAGGATTAAAGCATTCAATCCCTCAAACTTTGGCCAACTCAAGTGTCAAGCTATTACACACATCATGACTAATTTTTATTAATGCACATAAGCAAACTCAACTTATGAAGCCATCATTTAAAGAAAAGTATAATAAACCTTCCTTACAGATTTCACTCATTTCTCCTAAGTGTTTGATGGTTAGTGTTTTGCTCAAACTTCCTATAGGAAACCACACTATCATAAGCTTGCTAATAAATCAATTCTCCTCTACAATGATTACATGCTAAGATAGATTGAAAGGACTTTGTTTCAGGGGGTTGTAATGTGACTAGGGTTAAAATGGGAAAATGGTTTTAGAGGTTTATCACAAGCACTTATAAAGTATTAAGTGTATAAAAGGATGGAAAAGATAAACTTATGAGATATACAAATGAATATGACTATTACTCTGCACTTATTGATGTTACTGCATGTTATCCCTTTTTCTAATAAATTTTATTCTTTCCTCTTTTTTTCTTAATAAAGAAACAATGAACAAAAAACAACTATATGCAATGTGCTATAAGAGTAGAAGTACTAAAATATACTCAAAGCACCTCAAAAAGGAAAAAAATTGTAGCCAAAACAATTCCAAACTAAAGGATCACTTAACACTCTATTAACTTATGATTGGGCAAGCTAATGGGGTTTGTGAGTTTTAAAATGAGGTGATTTCAGGAAACAAACGGTTAAAGGCTCAATGGGGCTAGAAAGGGCTAATAAAAAGGGTAGCTCATTTAAGCCAAGGGTTAAAGCAAAAGGGGCCTTAATAATTTCTATCTACTACACATTTAGTAGATTTAAATCGATTCAAAGCAAGTTCTGAATGTAATTAACTAAGGAAACATCACACATACAAGGAAACGAAATGACTATAGAATGGAGTCATAAAGGCTCAATTCCTCACGTAGGCTCAAATGAAAATCCATTATGCATCTATACATTACCTTATTATTCAATTGCCAAGTTCTGAGTAAGCTTACGATAACTACTTTCATAACTCCACAAAGTTCACTCTCTACTCAAGTAGCCTAATTCGAGTTCACACATACATTTAATCTCATTCTTATTAGTATGATAGAATGTAATAGTTGGTTTCCAAAACTACTAAGAGTTAGAGTGTTAGATTAGTTAGTCAAATGAATTACATCATATTAGAATGAATTTGGTGCATTTAGGATATGATTTTATGATTTCATTCACATGCATAATTTGAGCATACACACATGAATTCTGATTTAGAAAAATTGCACTCAATTGACATGCTCCGGGGTATGAAAGTTTCAAAATGATTAAGATATGATTGTGCATTTATATTGATTTATCAATAAAAAGAATTAATGGATTACAATTAGTGATTTGAAGTTAATTTTTACAATTGGGAGATTGATGAATTAATATGTACATTTAGCCTAGAGAAAAAAATTCAAGTGACAAGACAAGTTGACATGTGGAAATTTAGGATGACTAAACCTATAAATTGAGTGAAATATGGCAGCAGACTTAAGTAACAAATGGCTTAGAGAATTGAGTGACAAATGGTAGAAGAACTAAATGACATTTGGTAGCCTAAAAAGTGGACATGTAGCTGGCAGTAGACTTGAGTAACAAATGGCTTAGAGAATTGAGTGAAAAATGGTAGAAGAACCAAGTGACATTTGGTTGCTTAAAAAGTGGACATGCAACTAGCTTAGACACTTGACAAGTGTCCTTAAACTCATCTTACACCTACATCATATGACATAGACACTTCCAAAATCATCTTTATTGTATTACGTTACAACTCTCTCCTTCTTCTCCCTCTCACTGTTGAAATCCACACCTCACCCACATATTAGGATTCCTACCCTAATTCTGTACATTTCCACCTAAAAACCATGCAAAATCCATCACAATGTTAGCTTTAGAGGTAGAATATTTTTACATGTTGTTGTCTTCTTTTTATCATTGCCGAAACCATCCTACTCCCTCACTATTCTTGAAATGTTCTTACATGCATGTGAGGCAAAGCAGGCTTGATACATTGCGGTGGCATTTGAGCTAAACAAGTAAGTGAAGTACTGATCTATTGTGACATATCTTAGCAAAAATTTTAATAAATGATTAGGGATAGATTGAATGTAAAATTGGTGTTGAAATTGTACTAAAAAATGATGAATGAAAAAGGTACCATCTATTCTAGTTTTGGATGCATGACAACCATAGCTTATGGGTTGTTATATGGATGATTTAAGTTTGGATTTGAAGTATAATTGATGATGAATTCATGCTAAAGATAGGTGTTATTGAAATTTTTTCAAATCTGGAAAAGTTAGGACTGCAAGTATGATGGTATAAAGTGAACGATAATGAATCAAACGGGAAGAGTTTTGTGAGATTTAATGTAACCAATATGGAAGTTAAATTAACCTTAAAGGACATGAAATCTCGAAAATTTCAGGTGTCAATGATGTCTCTAAGCTTGTAAAATTCATAAAGTATTGAGGTAATAAATTTACACACTTTAGTGATGTTGATGACAAATTTTGGAATTTTTGGCTTGATTAAGGTTAGAAATAAGCCTAGATTGTTGCTTGATTAATTGGTTAAGAGGTTTGATTAGTTTTATGTAGTTAATTGATGTCATAACCTAAAGAATGGACTATTTTGATGTGGTTGTGTTCAAAGCTGGAAATTATAAATTGTTAAGGAATAAATGTGTTGTTTTAATGCAAACATGATCTTAAGGACATAAGTAATGTGTATAAGGTATGGATTAATTAGCATTGAAGGATATGGGGTAATGATGAATGAGAATTGGGTAAATGTATTAATATATATCATTGGACAAAGTTTGGTGAGCGTATAGATCTAGCTTGCTAAAATTCCAGATTTAAAGTAACAATTATGTGTGTATTGTAAGAGGCTTTTTGATCATGCAAATGTATAAGGATAAATGTAATGTATGGTTGATGAATTTGTAGTAAATCAAGCTAACTTAAAGGTATAAAGCTGATTGTAAAATGGTAGTATACAAGCTATAATGTTTGAATGGTCTTAGGGTGTATAAGCACAAATTGAATAATCAAGATCTATGTATAAGAATACATACACAGAAAGTCAATTGAGCATGCATTGAAACATGACACATATACATGTGCATTATTGTATATTCATATGATTAAACAAATTAGTGATTTGTGAACTATACATGTATTGCAGGATGATAGATGCGCAAGGTGAGCATCAACATCCAAACATTGCTGGAACATCAAACCAATCACTTTCTGGAGTGTAATATGAGTCAACTTAGATGTCTAAACTCATTTATATATGCTTCTGTATGAATTGTACGTTTAATATGGAATGTGTGTACAATTGATTGATAAATGTCAAACTTAGATCCGAGGAGTTTAATAGATATGGCATGAGTATACAGAGATGTGACCTATGTGCAGAAAAGAGCCCTGAGCTTAGGATTATGAAAAAGAGCCTCAGGCTTAGATAACATAGACTTGATATCCACAATTAATATAAGCCAAAAATGATTTCGGTATTCCCAATAGATACGGGACAGTAAATTAGGTTGATAGGCACTTAATCACAAAAAAGAAATGATAATAAAAACACATGTGTATTTGCATATACATCCTTACATGTATCAAATGATTAAATTGAAATGAATTATTGAATTGTTTTGAAATAGTGAATTGAGCTTACATGATATGCTTGTGGAAGTATGATAAACTTTGATATACTTGTTTTGTGATCTGATTTGAGTGAATACATCGATGATGGTTCACTCACTAAGTTCGTAAACTCATCAAAATTGCAACGTTGTTTTTCAGGTTTAAGGGAGTTCTAGCTACTAAAGTGATATGGTAGAAGTCTAGTACTTGCATTTTAGGGACGAGAATGGCTCAAACGTCTAATTGACTGAATCTAAGGAGTCTAGTTAGATTCTTGGGTATTAGCATCCGATTTCATCTTATACATTTGGTATTGAGATTGAACTTAAAAAATGTTGTGTAATGTATGTGTGGATTCTGAATTGTAATGACATATGTGACTTTTATGTTAGTAAATGAAATGGGAAGAAATAAACATTTAGAATGCTTATGATATGTTTAATGTACATTATATGTTTGATGCCTTTAATAAGTTAGTTTGATTGTCTTTATATACCATTTTCACAGAGTATGTTCTCAAATATCCTCTGGTATGTTCGAGCTTATGCTCTGTAGGAGTGGTATGTTGTAGTTTTGGTATCAGAGTATAGTTTGGAATCCTTAGGGACATATATGAGCATTTCAAGATGGCATATAGAAAGAGACTCATGTAGTGATCATTATTATTGTTTGTTATAGGTCATCTGCTATAGGAGACCGCATCGCAGAATCAACTGATCTTGAATTAATAGGAACCAATAGAGAGTCCCCTATACCCCAGTCCAAACAAATGCTTTAGAGAGTTCCTGAGAGGAGAGAAAGGAGGTATAATAAACTTATGAAGCAGGGGGCTATAGACTTCTATGAAAGTATCGACCCTACCAAGGCAGAGGATTAGCTGGAGAGAATAGAGAGAATTTGATCAAATGGACTGTGAGCCTGATGAGAGGTTCGATTACGTTGTCTCTTTACTTCAAGGTCCAACCTATCAATAGTGGAAGACAGTTCAAAGTAGTTTCGCGTAACCTTGCAAACTGACATAGGGGGACTTTGTAAAGGCCTTTAAGGATAATTACATGCCAAAAAACTATTTGGACAAGAAGATAAAGGAATTCCTCAATCTGAAAAAAGGAAATCTCAGGGTAGCTGAGTATGAGGCACGATTTAATGAACTATTGGGGTATGCTGCTTCTCTGATCCTGACTGAGGAAGATAAATGCAGGCGGTTTGAGGATGGATTGAATATGGAGATCAGGACAAGGTTGGCTATTATAAATCTAATTAGTTTTACTAAGCTGCTAGATGCTTTGATTTAGATTGAGCAGCTACTGAAGGATAAACAAGGAGAGTATAGACAGGAGTTTAGGATTATAGGCATGATGAGTTTCAAGCTGACTCTAGCAGGAAATTTAGTAAATGCCAGAATAGATCATTACGATCATAGTCGAGATCAAGGTAGTTAAAGTTTAGACAAAGAGGAAGTTATGTTCATTCTGGTGGCGGTAGAGGTCAGGCATCTGGAGGACAAGCTTATGGTGGACAAACACAACGTATTCTCTGTTGTGAATATTGTGGAAAAAGACATGGTTGAGTATATTGGAAGGTATTGGGAGTTTGTTTGCATTATGGCTCCTTAGAGCATCATATTAGAGACTGTCCAATAACTTTATGAGCACAGTCTGGAGTGAGAGGAGGATCAGTGATGTTGATGACTGTCCAATAGAGTAGAGCTAGTGGAGCAGGACAGAGAGGCAGAGGTAGGGGTAAGGCTAATTCAACCTGAGGTACGGAGTAACCAACTATAGTCCCAGGCCAGGATCTATATTATTACGAGACAGGAGGCACATAATTTCCCAAATGTTATTGCAGGTGTGTTACATGTATTTAATTTTAAGGCATTTGTATTGTTAGATCCCAGATCTTCACATTCATTTATTACCCCACATCTGGCATCCAAATTGCATTGTGAGAGAGAGATGTTGAATTTTGTCTTAAAGGTGAGAACTTCAGTATATAGTACTACAGTGATTGGAGAAGTATGTAGAGGGTGTATTATTCAGGTTGACCAGGCTAAGTTGAAAGTCGATTTGATAATATTGAAGTTGAAAAAGATAGACCTTATTTTAGGTATGGACTAACTTACTGTTCATAGGGCTGTGATGAATTGTTACACTAAGGAAGTTATTCTTAAATCTTTTCCTTAACTAAGGGTGATATTTCGAGGTGTTAGTCAAGTAATGCCAGCCAATTTGATTTCATCAATGAACACTTTTTGACTAATTTAAAATGGATGTGTGGCCTATTTAGCCTATGTGACTAATACCTGAGTTGAGTAGACATTATAGGATATTCCTATTGTTAGGAATTTTCTAGATGTTTTTCCCACTGAATTACTGGAATTACCACTAGATAGGAAAACGGAGTTCATCATTGACTTTGTCCCAAATACTATTCCTATATCTATTCCTCCTTATAGAATGGCACCTGTGGAACTTAAAGAACTTAAAACTCAATTGCAGGAGTTGTTAGACTTATCAGACCCAGTGTGTCACTTGGGGAGCTCCAGTTTTGTTTATGAAGAAGAAGGATAGGACTTTGAGATTGCATATTGATTATAGGCAATTAAATTAGGTGATAGTAAAGAATAAATATCCCCTAACGAGAATAAATGATTTACTCGATCAGTTACAGGGAGCTCAGTTTTTTACTAAACTAGATTTGAGGTCAGGGTATTATCAATTGAAAATAACAGAAGTTGATGTACCAAAGAGTGCATTCAGAACCAGACATGAGCACTTTGAGTTTTTGGTGATGCCTTTTGGATTGACGAATGCTTTGGCTGCCTTTATAGCATTGATAAATAAAGTATTTCATCCTTACTTAGATCACTTTGTTATTGTATTCATAGACGATATTTTGGTGTATTCGAGGAGTAGAGAGGAACATTAGCATTTGAGGTTAATTTTACAAATAATGAGAGAGAAGCAATTGTATGCCAAGTTCAATAAGTGTGAATTCTAGCTTGATCAAATGGTGTTCTTAGGTCATATAGTGTCTGGACAGGGTATACAGGTAAATCCAAAAAAAGTTGAGGCTGTGATGAAATGGGAAGCACCTAGAAATGTGTCAGAGATTAAGAGTTTTCTTGGACTAGCAGGTTATTACAGGAGGTTTGTTGAGGGGTTCTCATTAATCTCAGCCCTTTTAACAAAGCTTCTGAGGAAGAACATACCTTTTGACAAACTGATGAATGTCAAAGGAGCTTTGATGAGTTAAAACATCGATTAATTATAGCACCGGTATTGGCTATTCCATCTGGATCTGGTGGATATGTTATATACAGTGATGCTTTACACTAGAGGTTAGGGTGTGTTTTGATACAGTATAGTAGAGTGATTGCTTATACTTCAAGATAGTTAAGGCCTTATGAGTTCAATTATCCAGTTCATAATTTAGAGCTTGCTGCAGTAATGTTTGCTTTGAAATTTGAAGACATTATTTATATGACGAAACATTTCAGATTTTTACAGATCATCAAAGTTTGAGATATCTGTTGAGTCAAAAGGAACTTAATATAAGACAAAGGAGGTGGATTAATGTCGGACCCTGTTTTCAGAGCCCTGCTATTGCATTCGGATACCAATATTTTTACCCAAACACTTGCATTCAAGCTAATCCCTTTTTCTTTTTTTTTTGCCCATCTCCATTTCAGCCCAATATGTTGAAGGATAGCGTTGGTGAGTCCCCAGATTTTTATGTACCATGCTTCGGGTCCTCCATTAGCATAATTTCTTATCTTCTTCTTCTGTGCTTGGTCTATCATCTGTATTCTATCGTCTGTCTTTAACTTTTATCGTCTAGGTTTGACCTCCTCTTATCGTCTGTATTACATTTACGTCTGCCTTTCATTTACGTCTACCTTTCATTTGCATCTGCCTTTTTGACGTGTCATCCCAGACGATTCCTTGTGTATGTGTTATGACGTCTCGTCTGTGTACCTCCTTTGCGTCTGTGTGTGACGTCAGTACAGACGATTCCTTCCGTCTGTGTTCTTCCTTTGCGTCTATGTGTGACGTCAGCACAGACGATTCCTTCCGTTTGTGTTCTTCCTTTGCGTCTGTGTGTGACGTCATCACAGACGATACTCTTCCTTTATGTTTTCTTTTGCATCTGAACACATTCTTTCCAATTCTAACATGTTGTTCTAAAACAAACAACATTGGCAATTCCAACAGAGAAGAATATGCACATGTACATTTCCTTCTCCCAATCTTCAACCACAACAAAATCAGACATGGAAGGAATTCAATCTTACCTTCTCATTTTCATTTTCATTTCTAAACCCAGTCAGAGTTGTTATATGTCAATATACACATCAAAACTTAGAACCAAAATACAAAGTTGCTCATGTATGACATGCCTCTAAAGCTATCAGATAATGTTCACTAACTTAGTACAACAGACTTCTAGGTATCTTGGAGTTTCTGATGCCTTGCAAGGATCACTTATCTTCTTAATCTACACCGAAGGGGTGGAAAAATAATGGGTTGAGCTATACTGTTCAGTGGCTAATAAATTTATAGCTATTGGAAATAAGCCACACAAGCAAACACATATACATATCTATCTCAATCTATAAATGGCAAGTTGGTACTTACAGTTCTAATTCACATTTCATAATTCCATACATAAACGCATAATACTCAGCTTGATCACAACTTAACACATCACAAGTATAATTGCACAAGTAAATGGCTCAAGGGTCCCTTAGAACAAAACAGAGAAACCAAAGTTTACTTTGTGTATAAAACGAGTCCACTTTTTGGATCTCGTGTACTACAAGCGGGCAGCCGGGATAAGGCTTATGTCGACGTGCACGTGACTATGAAACGGTTCCTCTCTCGCCTAAACATAATCAAATCCCATGCAAATTTCAATCAATCACAAGTTCATATTCTCATGCTTTCTCTTCTTTACAATTAATCAAAATGCCACGATATAATTTCAAGGCATAGTATAATTATGCTCGAAATTCAAATTTTTATCACATGTCATACATCATAAAGCAATTTCTATCACAGTAATTCAAAACAAATCATGTTAACACACAACACACACACACAAGGCATTTTGCTCATTACGCAATAACTATAAATGAATTACCCACCTAATTCGCTTGACAATCGAAGTTCACTGTTGTCTTTCCTCTTCACCTTGGATCGGACTTGCTTAGTTTCCTTAAATCTTCACCAAACTATGATTTTTCCTTGGCCCTAAGGAAGCTTTAACTTTCTTCTTCCCTTTTCCCTTCTTGAACGACCTCAAAATCACTCTTTGAGGCTAAGAAAAATCAAACCCTAGATTAGCTTCCCTTATTTCCTCTCAACCACTGAAACTCTCTCCTTTCTTTCTCTCTTTCACGATTTGTTCTCTTCTTTTTCACTCCAATGACCTTTTTGATCTTCCACATCCCAAGACAACATTTTACTTTCTCCTTTTTAGCCTTAATGAATGTTAAAAGTCACATTTGCCCTTCCTTTAATGCTTCTTACCCCTTAACCTTGAGTGGCATGCCAAAATTGCCCTTACACATCTTACTACTTTAATCAAATTAGCCAATGTGATAAATCCCACTAGCACAAAAATTA
>JAOQML010162888.1:0-13265 GCA_027568935.1 Erythroxylum urbanii
AGAGGTCGGGGATCAGTTCGCGTCTGCATTAGTGTTTTCTTATTTCTGTATAACATTGTGTATTATGAACTTTTGTAAAAATGATTCTATCTTTTATAAAGTCAAACTAACTTAAGTACTTTGAATTTGTGGAAGGGCCCGAATGATTATTGAAAATTTCTGCTAATTGAAAATGATGATAAAAGAATGGGGGCCCAATTTGAGTATGTATTCCGCATGTTATGTTCAGCTGAAAAAAAATTATACCGACTATGAATGATTGAATGCATTAGCACACCACCCTCGTGGGGCATGGACTCGGATATCATCAATGATGTCAGGTTCGGGTCTTGCGGGAGTGGGGTGCTGGCTAACTGGCTATTTTTCCTACCAAAGGTGCTGAACGGCCATGCCAACGGGTTGTTTTGCCCATCAAAATAGGTTGTTTTGCCCATTAAAGGAGCCCAATGGCTATTTTTCCCATTGGAGGTGCCTAGACCCAGTGCCAACGAGTTGTTTTGCCCACCTAAGGTTCCTAGAGAGCATGCCAACAGGTTGTTTTGCCCATCCGGGGTGCTGAGCAATTGTGTCAAAGGATGGTTTTGTCCACTGAAGGTGCCCAACTAGCTGTTTTTGCCACCAAAGGTGCCTAGCTGTGTCAATTGGCTATTTTTCCCATCGAAGGTACCCAATGGACTATTTTGCCCACCGAAGGTGCCTAAAGACCAAGCCAACGGGTTGTTTTCCCACCGAGGGTGCCTAGCGACCGTGCCTTGGGGTGGTTGGCAACTTGCTGTTTTGCCTAATGAAGGTGTCCGACTAACTGTTTTTTCTACCAAAGGTGCCTAGTGACCGTGCCAATGGGCTATTTCGCCCACCAAAGACGCCCAATGGGTAGTTTTGCTCATTGAGGGTGCTTAATGACCATGCAACAGGTTGTTTTGCCCACTGAAAGTGCCTAGCAACCGTGCCAATAGGTTGTCTTCCCACCAAAGGTGTCGAATTGGCTATTTTTCCCACCAAAGGTGCCTAGCGACCATGTCAATAGGCTGTTTTGTCCAGCGAAGGTGCCCAATGTGCTATTTTGCCCGCCGAAGGTGCTTAAAGACCATGTCAATGGATTGATTTGCCCACCAAGGGTGCCCAGCGACTGTGCCAACTAGAGGTTGGCAACTTTTTGTTTTGCTCACCAAAGGTGCCCAACCGGCTATTTTTCCCACCAAAGGTGCCGAACGACCGTGTCAATGGGCTGCTTTGCCGACCGATGGTGCCCAATGGGTTATTTTACCCACCAAAGGTGCCTAATAACCATGCCAATGGGTTGTTTTACCCTTCGATGGTGCTTCGTGATCATGCCAATGTACTATTTTGCCCACTGAAGGTGTGCCAACAAGTTATTTTCCCGCCGAAGGTACCTAGTGATCGTGTCAACGGGCTGTTTTACCCACCGAAGGTTCCTAACAGACTATTTTTCCAAGCGAAAGCGCCTAGCTGCCATGCAAGCGGGTTGTTTTGCCCATCCAAGGTGCCTAGCAACTGTGTCAATGTGCTGTTTGGACAACAGGGGTTACCTAGCATCTGGGCCAATAGGTAGTTTTGTGTACGGAGGGTGCCTAGCGATAATATCAAGGTACAGTTTTGCCCACCGAAGGCACCCAACTGACTGTTTTTCCCACCAAAAGTTCCTGATAACTATACCAACGGGCTATTTTACCCACCGAAGGTGCCCAACGGGCTATTTTTCCCGCCAAAGGTACGCAGCGACTATGCGAATGGACTGTTTTGCCCGCCAAAGGTGTGCCAAAGGGCTCTTTTTCCTACCAAAAGTGCCTAACAACTATGCCGATGGGCTGTTTACCCATCGAAGGCACCCAACTGATTGTTTTTCCTACCAAACATATCTAACGAACTCGTCAACGAACTGTTTTACCCACCAAAGGTGCCTTGTAACCATCTAAACGAGCTGTTTTGGCCACCCAAGGTGCCTAACGATCATGTCAACGGGCTGTTTTGCACACCAAGTGTGCGTAGTGACCATGCCAATGTGTATTTTTACCAACCGAGGGTGCCTAGTGGCCGTGCCAATAGGCTGTCTTGCCCACCGAAGGCACCCAACTTGCTGTTTTTCCCATCAAAGGCACCCAACGGGCTATTTTGCCCACCAAAGGTGCCCAATGGGAAGTTTTGCCCACCGAAGGTGCCTAACGATCATGTCAACAGGCTGTTGTGCCCACCGATGATGTCTAGCGATCGTGTGAATGGACTATTTTCCCACTGAAGATGTGCCAACAGGTTGTTTTTGCCATCGAAAGTGGCTAGCGACTGTGCCAAAGGATTGTTTTGCCCATCGAAGGTGCCGAACGGACTGTTTTTACTACCGAATGTGGCTATCCACCGTGCCAAAGGGTTGTTTTTCCCATCGAAGGTGCCCAATAGACTATTTTTCCCACAGAAAGTGCCTAGCCACCGTACCAACGGGTTGTTTTGCCCACCTAAGGTGCTTAGTCATACCAACAGGTTGCTTTGGCCACCGAGCGTGCCCAGCCATTATGCCAAAGGGCTATTTTGCGGACCAAAGGTGCCAATCTTTCTATTTTTCCCATAAAGGTTGTCGAGTGAATGTGCCAATAGACTGTTTTGCCCAACGAAGGTGCTCAATGGGTTGTTTTGCCCACCAAAGGTGCCTAGCGACCATGCCAACGGGTTGATTTTCCCACTAATGGTGTCTAGCAACCATGCCAATGGCTTATTTTTCCATCAAATGTGCCTAGTGACTGTGCCAACAGATTGTTTTACCCATCGAATGTTTGCCAAAGGGCTATTTTTCCAACCAAAGGTGCCTAGCAACTGTGTCAACAGACTGTTTTCCCACCAAAGATGTGACAACGAGCTATTTTTTTGCCGAATATGCCTAGCGACCATGCCAACGGAATGTTTTGCCCGCCTAATGTCTGCCAACGAGCTGTTTTCCCACCAAAAGTGTTTCGACATCATACTAATGGGTTGTTTTGCCCACCAAGGTGCCTAACAACTATACCAACGTGTTGTTTTGACCATCAAAAAAGCCCAATTGGCTGTTTTTCCAATAAAAGGTGCCTAGGCACCATGTTAGCGGGTTGTTTTGCTGACTAAAGGTGCCCAACAGGATGTTTTGCCCACGCATGGTGACTAGCGACCTTGTTAACGGGTTGTTTTACCCATCAATGGTGCCTAGCAACTGTGCCAATGTACTGTTTTACCCACCGAAGTTGCACGAATAGGCAATTTTTCCCACCGAAGGTGCCTAGTCACCTTGGCAACGGGTTGTTTTACGCACCCAAGGTGCCCCTGGTTGTTTTTCCCATCGAAGATGCCTAGCGACCATGCCAACAGGATGATTTGCCCACCGAGGGTGGCCAACGAGCTGTTTTCCGCATTGAAGGTGCCTGGCCATCATACCAACGAGTTGTTTTGGCCACCGAAGGTGCCTAGTGGCAATGTTAACGGGTTCTTTTGCCAACCAAAGGTGCTCAACTGTTTGGTTTTCACACCAAAGGTGCTAGATGAAAATGTCAACGGGCTTTTATGCCCACCCAAGGTGCCTAAATACAGTACCAACAAGTATTTTTGCCCACCCAAGGTCCCTAACCAGCTATTTTCCCATAAAATTTGCCTAGCGAATGTGCCAATGGGCTATTTTGCCACCGAAGTTGCCTAGCAACCGTGCCAATGGCCTGTTTTGTCCACCTAAGTTGCCTAGCGATCAGGTCAAAGAGTTGTTTTACCCACCGAGAGTGTCTAGAGACCACGCCAATAGGAAGTTTTGCGTACTGAGGGTGCCTAGTGACTGTACCAAAGGGTTGCTTTGCCAACGAAGATGCCCAACAGTCTATTTTTCCCATCGAGGATGCCTCGCAACCTTACCAGCGGGTTGTTTTTCCAACCAAGGGTGCCTAGCGACTGTGCCAATGGGTTGTTTTGTCCACTGAAGGTCACCCAGCGTGCTGTTTATTCCATGGAATATGCCTAGCAGTCATGCCTACGAATTGTTTTGCCTACCGAGGGTGTGGCAACAACCTGTATTTCCCATAGAAAGTCACTAGAGACCGTGCTAACGGGTTGTTTTGCCTACCAAAAATGCCTAGCGACCGTCCCAACAGGCTGTTTTGCCTGCCCAAGGTGCTTAGTCACTTTGCCAATGAGTTGTTTTGTCCACCGAGGGTGCCTAGAGACTATGCCAATAGGAAGTTTTACTGGTCGAGGTTATCCAATAAGTTGTTTTGCACAACGAAGGTGTCTAGCGATCATGCCAATGGGTTGTTTTACCTAATGATGGTGCTTAGCGATCGTGCCAACATATTGTTTTGCCCACTGAAGGTGCACCAATGGGCTATTTTTCCCACTGAAGGTGCCTAGTGGCCAGGTCAATGGGGTGTTTTACCCACCGAAGGTGCCCAATGGGTTGTCTTGCCCACAGAACGTGCCTAATGACCATGCCAACAAGTTGTATTACCCACCGATGGTGCTTAGCGATCGTGTCAACGTGTTGTTTTGCCCACTAAAGATGCACAAATAGATTATTTTTCCAACAAAAGGTGCCTAGCGACCATGCCAACGGGCTGTTTTACATATCGAAGGTGCCCAACGGGCTGTTTTTCCCACTGAAGGTTCCCAAGCTGTTTTTCCTATTGAAGGTGCCTAGCTACTACGCCAACGGGTTGTTTTGCCCACTGAAGGTGCCTAAAGACCACGCCAACAGGTTGTTTTGCCCATTGGGGGGCCTAACAACTATGCCAACCGGTTGTTCTGCCCACGAAAGGTGCCCAACTAGTTGTTTTTTCCACCAAAGGTGCTTAGCGACTGTGTTAACGGGCTATTTTACCCACCAAAGGTGCCTAGCCACCGTGCCAACGGGCTATTTTTCCCACCAAAGGTGCCTACCAACCGTGCAAATGGGTTGTTTTGCCCAAAAAATACATGCTAAAGGTCTATTTTTCCCACCATAGGTGCCTAGCGATTATGCCAATGGGCTTTTTAGCCCACCGAAGACATCCAACTGAATGTTTTTCCTATAAAGCGTGCCTAACGAATGTGCCAAAGGGTTGTTTCACCCACCAAAGGTGCCTAGTGACCGTTTGAACGGGCTGTTTTGGCCACCCAAGGTGCCTAGCGATCGTGTCAACGGGCTGTTTTGCATACCAAAGCTACCCAGCGACCATGTAATTGCATAGTTTTACCCACTGATGGTGCCTAGCGACTGTGCCAAAGGGTTGTCCTGCCCGTCAAAGGTAGCAAACTGGCTGTTTTTCCCACCAAAGGCACCCAACAGGTTGTTTTGACCATCAAAGGCACGCAATGGGCAATTTTGGCCACCGAAGGTGCATAGCAACCATACTAATGAGCTGTTTTGCCTACTGACGGTGCCTAACAATTATGCGAACAGACTATTTTCCTACCAAAGTTGTACCAACAGGCTGTTTTTCCCAACAAAGGTGGCTAGCAAGGGTTGTTTTGCCCATCAGAGGTGCCCAACAGATTATTTTTCCCACAGAAGTTGCCTAACCACCATACCAATGGGCTATTTTACCCACCGAAGGTGCCTAGTGACTATGCCAACCGGTTGTTTTGCCCACTAAGGTTGCCTAGCCATCGTGTCAAATGGCTGTTTTGCTTATCGAAGGTGCCTAGTGACTATGCCACTGGGTTGATTTGCCCATTGCGGGTGGCCAACGGGTTGTTTTCCCCATTGACGGTGCCCGACCATCATACCAACGAGTTGTTTTGGCCATCGAAGGTCACTAGTGACGATGCCAATGGGTTGTTTTGACCAGCGAAGATTCCTAACTGGCTGTTTTTCACACCAAAGGTGCCTAGTAAACTAATCAATCGGTTGTTTTGCCTACCCAATGTGCCTAGATACCGTGCCAAAAAGCAGTTTTGCCCACCCAAGGTGGCCAACTAGTTGTTTTTCCCACAAAATATGCCTAGCAAATGTGCCAATGAGCTATTTTGCCTACTGAAGGTGCCTAGCGACCTTGTAAATGGGCTGTTTTGGCCACCTAAGGTGCCTAGCGAGCATGTCAACGGGAAGTTTTGCCCACCGAGGGTGCCCGGCGATAGTGTCAAAGGGCTGCTTTGCCCATCGAAGGTGCCTAGCAACCGTGCCAACAAACTGTTTTGCCCACCGAAGGTGTCCAATAGTCTATTTTCCAATCAAGGGTGCCTAGCAATCGAGAGAGCCTAGCAACCTCGCCACGTTTTGCTAACCGAGGGTGCCAAGCGACCGTGCCAACGGGTTGTTTTGCCCACGGAAGGTAGCCCAACGCGCTGTTTATTCCACCAAATATACATACTGACCCTGCCAATGGACTGCTTTGCCCACTGAGGGTGTGCCAACGACCTGTATTTCCCACCGAAGGTCCCTAGCGACTGTTCAAATGGGCTATTTTACCCACTGAAGGTGCCCAACCTGCTATTTTTTCGTAAAATGTGCCCAGTAAATGTGCCAACGGGCTATTTTGCCCACCAAAGGTGCCTAGCGACTGTGCCAATGGGCTAGTTTACCCACACAAGGTGCATAGTGACTATGCTAACGAGCTCTTTACCCACCAAGGGTGCCTAAGGACCGTGCCAACAGGAAGTTTTGCCTACCGAGGTTGTCCAATGGGATGTTTTGCCCAGCAAAAGTGTCTAACCACCATGTCGATGGGTTATTTTGCACACTGTTGGTGCTTAGAGATCATGCCAACTTACTGTTTTGCCCACTAAAGGTGCACCAATGGGCTATTTTTCCCACTGAAGGTGCCTAGCGATTGGTTCAATGAGCTATTTTGCCCATCGAAGGTGCCCAATGAGTTGTTTTGCCCACCAAAGGTGCTTAGTGAACATGCCAACGGGTTGCTTTACCCACCAAAGGTGCTTAGCGATTGTGTCAACGCATTGTTTTGCCCATCGAAGGTGCCCAATCAGTTGTTTTGCCCACCAAAGGTGCCTAACGGGCTGTATTTCCCACCGAAGGTGCCTAGCCACTCTGCCAACGAGTTGATTTGCTAACGGAAGGTTCCTAGAGGCCATGCCAACAAGTTGTTTTACGCATCGAGGGTGCCTAGCAACCGTGCCAACAGGCTGTTTTGCCCACCCAAGGTGCCCAACGGGCTGTTTTTCCAACCAAAGGTGCCTAGAGACCATGTCAACTAGTAGTTTTGCGCACTGAGGGTCACTAACGATTGTGCCAATGGGTTGTTTTGCCCGCCGAAGGTGCCTACTGACTGTGCCAATGGGTTGTTTTGCCCACTGATGGTGCTTAGCGATCGTGCCAATGTATTATTTTCCCTACTGAAGGTGTGCCAATGGGCTATTTTTCCCAATGAAGGTGCCTAGCGACCGTGCCAAGGGCTTTTTTACCCTCGAATTTGCCCAACATACTTTTTTCCCAACCGAAGGTGCCTAGCAACCGTGCAAACTGGCTGTTTTACCCACCCAAGGTGCTTGGCCATCGTGTCAATGCGATGTTTTGCCCACAGAGGGTGCCTAGCTTCCAGGCCAAAGGATAGTTTTGCCCACAAAGGGTGCCTAGCGACTGTGTCAACAGACAGTTTTACGCACTGAAGGCACCCAACTGGCTGTTTTTTCCATCAAAGGTGTGCCAAAAGGCTATTTTTCCCACCAAAGGTGGCTAGCGACTATGCCAACAGGCTGTTTAGCCCATGGAAGGCACGTAACTGGATGTTTTTCCCTCCAAAGGCTCATAGCAAACGTATCAACGGGCTATTTTGCCCACCAGATGCCTAGTGACCGTGCGAATGAACTATTTTGGCCATACAATGTGCTTAGCGACGATGTCAACGGGCTGTTTTACATATTGAGAGTGCCTAGTGACTGTGCCAACAGGTTGTCATTCCCACCAAAGGCACCCAACTGACTGTTTTTCCCACCAAAGGCATGCATCGGGATGTTTTGACCACCAAGGGTGCTCAATGATCAGTTTTACCCGCTAAAGGTGCCTAGTAGCCAAGCCAACGGGCTGTTTTGCCCACCGATGGTGCCTAACAACTATGTCAACGGACTTTTTTGCCACCGAAGGAGTGCCAATGGGCTATTTTTCCACCGAAAGTGCCCAACGGACTGTTTTCCCCACTAAATGCACCTAGCCACTGTACCAACAGGTTGTTATGCATATCGAAGGTGCCTAGTGCAATGCCAATGGATTGTTTTGTCCACTGATGGTGCCTAACATCGATGTCAACTGGCTGCTTTGCCCATCGAAGGTGCCTAATGGGCTATTTTGCCCACTGATGGTGTCTAACGACCACACCAATGGGTTGAATTACCCATTGATGGTGCCTGGAAACCATGCTAATAGGTTGTTTTCCACTGAATGTGCCTAGTGACCATGCCAACAGATTGTTTTACCCATCAAAAGTTTATCAAAGGGTTGTTTTTCCCATTGAAGTTGCCTAGCGACCATGTCAATGGAATGTTTTGCCCACCGAAGGCACACCAACATGTTGTTTTTCCATCGAATGTGCCTAGTGAACATGCCAACGGAATGTTTTGCCTACCTAATGTGCGCCAACGGGCAATTTTTCCCACCAAAGGTCCTTAGTCACCGTGCCAACCACCTATTTTGCCCATCGAAGGTGCCCAACAGGCTATTTTTCCCACCAAAGGTGCCTAACTAGTTTTCCAAATAAGTTCTTTTACCCACCGAAGGTACCTAGAGACCATACCAATGGGTTGTTTTGCCCACCGAGGGTGCCTAGCAACCGTGCCAACAGGTTGTTTTGTCCACCAAAGATGCCCAACTGGTTGTTTTTCCAATCAAAGGTGCCTAGCAACTGTGACAATAGGTTGTTTTGCCCATCGAAGGTGCCCAATAGGTTGTTTTGCTCACTTATGGTACCTAGCGACCATGCCAATGGGTTGTTTTGCCCATCAATGGTGCCTAGTGATCATGCCAATGTACTGTTTTGCCTACCGAAGGTATGCCAACTTGCTATTTTTCCCACTGAAGGTGCCTACTGACTGTGTCAATAGGCATTCTTACCCACCGAAGGTGGCCAACAGGCTATTTTTCCCACCAAAGGTACCTAACCATAATGCCAACGGGTTTGTTTGGCCACCAAGGGTGCCTAACGGGTTGTTTTTCTCACTAAAGGTGCTTAGCCATTGTACCGACGAGTTGTTTTGCCCACCGAAGGTGCCTAGTGACAATGCCAACGGGCTGTTTTACCCACCAAAGGTGCCCAACTGGCTACTTTTCCCACCAAAGGTGCCTATTGAATGTGCCAACGGGTTGTTTTGCCCAGCCAAGGTGCCTAGAGACCGTGCCAGCGAGCAGTTTTGCATGCCCAAGGTGTCAAATCGACTGTTTTGTTGGATCACTTATGGCCCGGGTATTCACAATATGTAGCGGAATGGACCATAATACACAACAAAAGTATAACTGAAACTACACAACATATACAGATTTACCTCTTGACGTGGATTGGTACTTGTTTTCAAAGTTATAATCGCTACAGTCTGTGAACGTCCTCTATCAGTATCCACTTTTTAGACGTCGCACAATTTTTCTCTCGGAAGAAGAATGAACAGTTAGGGTTAGGTGGCTAGGGTTTTCGTATATCCTCTAATGAGACATATATTCTCTATTTATAGAGAAACCCTAATCCCTAATCCTATTAGGAGTAAGAATATCATAATCCTAAATCTATTAGGATTATGGAAGCCCAACAAGTTTCAGCCCATATTATATCTTTTATAATAAAAGCCCAACAAGTTAATTCAATCTAGCCCAATAAATATATCCACATATATTTATTCAGTGCCTAACAAATTAGGCCCAAGAGAATAAGCCCAGATCACATCACTCTCTATGTGCGACCCTGTAGGCTCACTTAATGTTAGCAATGGGCTTGATCACACTTCAAGGCCCATGAGTCATAAGCGGCCTCTAGCAAGACATTATGACTACCCAAATCAAATGAGGATCGATAATCCGATTTAACCTATAACCATGGTTATAAACTCAGTCTCCTTGTAACATAATATCAAGATTAATCACAAGGCATGGTAGATGTCAACCTTTGATTAATCATAGTTTCTTGATTTACAAGTTGACTGATTATAACAAATGACATTGATGACTCCTCATCAATTCGTTTGAGCATGGCCATGCATTTCTTTAGTCATACTTGTCAAGAGGCCTAAATGATATCTTTCTCATTTAAGAGAGATACAAATCCCATCTACATCATTCACATCCCTCTGCATGATTCATTTAATGTCCAACATAAGACTACTTGTTATCCTATTAAAGATAACTTAGTCTAATGTCAAAACACTGAATTCCTCACATAGGGAGCCATGATGACTTCAAGTCAGAGGACTAATGTCAAACCATATTGAGAATCACTAATGACACGAAACCATGTAGTGTTCTCTCTAACATATATCTACGTTTTTGATTTGATAACTCATATCCATGATCAGTAAAATGTGATCATTAATCAGAACACATACTAGCCTTAATTCATTATTGTTCCACCAATAACGATCGACCAGGGACGATTTAGAATAGTATTATAATGCTTATGGTTTAACTATCAAGTCACATACTTGATGACATAAGCCTAGTACTATTCATAGAATGTAAATCACATTACATAAACAATATACATGCATAATTAAAAGAATACCTCATAATATATTATTAGTAAGTCAGAATGTTAGCACAAAAGTAACATATGGCTATTGGCCTAGGGCACACTACTAACATGTTTTTCCCATAAAAGATGCTTAGCGATTGTGCCAACGAACTGTTTTGCCCATCGAGGGTGCCTAGCAACCATGCCAACGGGTTATTTTGCCTACTAAAGGTGTCTGGCTACCCAATGGACTGTTTCGCCCACCGAAGGTGCCTAACCATGTCAACAGTTTGTTTTCCCCATCGAGGGTGCCTAGCAACAGTGCGAACAAGATCTAGGCAACTTGCTATTTTACCCACCAAAGGTGCCCAACTGGCTATTTTTGCCAACAAAGGTGCCTAACAACCGTTCCAACGGGCTATTTTGCCCACTAAAATGGGTTGTTTTACCCACCAAAAGAGCCCAAAGGGTTGTTTTTCCCATCGAAGGTGCCTAGACATAGTGCCAATGGGTTAATTTGCCCATCGAAGGTGCCTAGAGACCATGCCTATAGGTTGTTTCGCCCACCAACGGTGCCCAACAATCGTGTCAAAGGGTGGTTTTACCCATTGAAGGTGCCCAACTGGCTGTTTTTCCCACCAAAGGTGCCTAGTTGTGTCAGTTGGTTGTTTTGCCCACTGAAGGTACCCAATGGGCTGTTTTGCCCACCGATGATGCCTAAATACCATGCCAATGGGTTATTTTACCCACCGAGGGTGCCTAGCGATCGTACCATGGGGTGATTGGTAACATGATATTTTGCCCACTGAAGGTGTCCAACTAGCTGTTTTTCCCACCAAAGCTACCTAGAGATCGTGCCAACGGGCTGTTTTGCCCACCAAAGTTACCCTACAGATAATTTTACCCACTGAGGGTGCCTAGTGACCATGCCAATAGGTTGTTTTGCCCACTGATGGTGCCTAACAACCGTGCCAATGGATTGTCTTGTCCACTGAAAGGGCCCAACTGGCTGGTTTTCCCACCAAAGGTGCCTAGTGACTATGTCACATGGCTGTTTAGCCCACCGAAGGTGCCCAATGGGCTATTTTACCTACCAAAGGTGCTTAAAGACCATGTCAACAGGTTGTTTTGCCCACCGAGGGTGCGCAGCGACCGTGCCAACTAGAGGTTGGCAACTTGCTATTTTGCCCATTGAAGGTGCCAACTGGCTGTTTTTCCCACCAAAGGTGCCTAGCGACCGTGCCAAGGGGCTGTTTTGCTGACCGACGGTGCCCAATGGGTTGTTTTGCCCACTGAAGGAGTCTAGTAACCATGCCAATGGGTTGTTCTACCCTCCGATGGTGCTTAGCAATCATGCCAATGTACTATTTTGCCCACTGAAGGTGTGCCAACAAGTTATTTTTCCCACCGGAGGTACCTAGCGACCGTGTCAACGGACTGTTTTACCCATCAAAGGTTCCCAATAGACTATTTTTCCCACTGAAGGAGCCTAACAACCATGTAAACGGGTTCTTTTACCCATTGAAAGTGCCTAATAATTGTTACAATGCGCTGTTTTGCCTATAGGGGTTACCTAACATCTAGGTCAATAGGTAGTTTTGTCCACAGAGTGTGCCTAGTGACCATATCAAGGTACAATTTTGCCCATCGAAGGCACCTAACTGGCTATTTTTCACACCAAAAGTTCCTAACAACTGTGCCAATGGGCTATTTTACCCACCAAAGGTGCCCAATAGGCTATTTTTGTTAGTAGTGTGCCCTAGGCCAATGTTCCTATGTAACTTTTATATTGGCATTCTAACTTATTAATAATATATTATGAGGTATTCTTTTAAATATGCATGTATATTGTTTATGTAATGTGATTTACATTCCATAAATTGTATTAGGTTTATGTCATCATGTATATGACTTGATAGTAAAACCATAAGTATTATAATACTATTTTAAACTATCCCTAGTCGATCGTTATTGGTGGAACGATAATGAATTAAGGCTAGTATGTGTTCTGATTGATGATCACGTTTTACTGATCATGGATATGAGTTATCAAATCAGAAACATAGATATATATTAGAGAACATATATTGGACCGACCTATAGAGAGAACACTACATGATTCATGTCATTAGTGATTCTCAATATGATTTGACTTTAGTCCTTTGATATGAAGTCATCATGGTTCCTTACAGGAGGAATTCAGTTTTTTGACATTAGACTTAGTTATCTTTAAGAGGATAACAAGTAGTCTTATGTTGGACATTAAATGAATCACGTGGAGGGATGTGAATCATATAGATGGGATTTGTACCTCTCTTAAATGAGAGAGATATCATTTGGGCCCCTTGACAAGTATTACTGAAGAAATGCATGGCTGTGCTCAAATGAATTGATGAGGAGTCATCAATGTCATTTGTTATAGTCAGTCTACTTGGGAATCAAGAAATTATGATTAATCAAAGGATGACATGTACCATGCCTTGTGATTAATCTTGATATCGTGTTACAAAGGGACTGAATTTATAATCATGGTTATAGGTTAAATGGGATTACCGATCCTTATTTGATTTGGGTAGTCATAATTTCTTGCTAGAGGCCACTTATGACTTATGGGCCTTAAAGTGTGATCAAGCCCATTGCCAACATCAAATGAGCCTACAG
>JAOQML010162906.1:0-13261 GCA_027568935.1 Erythroxylum urbanii
TGTCACTATACATTTATACACTCCTAAACATGGCAATTTACCAATATACCCTTCCTATTGGTGAGGGGATGTTACACAAAACCTAGGATTTCTTTGTAAATTTAAGGTTTACTATCAGTTCTCTCTAAAAGTTTGATATTGATGAATTGAATGTATTAAATGATTTCACTAATAAAAGATGAAGATGAGGGCACTTTTGACCTAGTAGGATTGCATAGTCATGTTGGAAGGAGAAAAAAATATCAAAAAGTTTAGCGGCTTAGAGAATGAAGAGATTTTGTCAAAGGATCACAACGCTACACTATTGAGCTTGGGAGATGAAGTCCTAATGTAGACAGTTGATGATACAATTTTTGCTTCATTAAGAAAATGAATCAAAACTAAGTATCAAAGAAATCCCTAAAAAGTTATTTACATCAAAACCAATATTTATATACCTTGAGGATGACACAAAACCAATAAAATGATAACATTAATAATTTTAATCAAATCATCTTACGTTTATAAAGTATTGGACTTAACATTAGAGATAAGGATAAAGTTATGATATTTCTATTGATATTATGTAATATGGGAGAAACAATAGTTCTATGAATAATATTGAGAATTCTCTAAAATCTAAAGAATTAAAGAAAAAGGTCCTTCACATATACGAAGATAAATTATATATGAGTTTGATTATTAGTAGAGGTAGGAACAAGGAAAAAGATAATGAAATAAGAGCAAGTAATGATCTAAATCTAAGTTTAAATTTGTTTAATGTTTTAACTTTAAAGAAAAAGATACTTTATAATGGATTACTTAGAACAAAAAAGAAAAACTTATATAAAAGAAAATGTTATGAAAAGAATGGAAGAGGTTGTAACGTTTTGACTTTAAGTAATTCTATATTTTTATAAGTTAGTGAATAATAGACATATGGACATCATCATACAAGGTATAATAAGGATTGTTTATGTTCTTTTAAAAAATATAATTTTTTTGTCAAATTAGGTGATAAAAGAAATTTTATAAGATGACATTTATGTTTTAATAAAAAAGACAACAATGGGATTGGTAGCTATCTCTTAATCTTCATGGTAGAATGATGATACTATTGTTATATGACGTATGCAACCGAGTCATATAGGAAAGTGAGAGATGATAAAACTTCATAAGGAGAGCTTATTAAAGGGTAACAAATATAAGAAGGTAGGCTTTTGTAAGTTTTCTGCACTTAATAAAAATTATATGATAACCTTCAAGAATATAGTATTTTAGGAGTGATATATGTTAGGAAGATCATATAAAAAATATTTTTTAGGATCAACAGTAAGTAATTTTAGTTCAAAGGTGGTATAAATGAAATTAGAACTACCTAAAGCATATACTAAGGGATTTAAAATATTTTTTGGTAAATAAAATAATGTCATTAAGAAAGCATTAGTATAGTACAACTAAGGACATAATGAGATGGAACATTAAGTAGCCAAAGAAATATTGTTGGAAAATCTTGATGCATATGCTCTTACCATCTTTTGTGAGGATGCAATAATATTTTAAGGGATTTGGAAAATTTAGGAGAAAAATAAATGAATAAGTTTTGTATTCGAAGATGTGAGGTTTTGTAAGATTAAAAAATTGATATCTGGCCAAATCTTATAGAAAAAGGTCCACACTTTGGATGATGTAGTTAATATTGACAAAGTCATTACTTACAAGAAAGTTCAAGCATGTTTAGACTTAATGAATGCTCTTATAACTTGAAACCTTAGAAAATTATATGGTAAGGAATGATTTTTAGCTAAATGTCGGAAAATTTAAGTCAAGGTGGGAAATAGTGAGATATTCCTTGAACTTTCCAAATAGTGAAATCATAAAAGCTAATCGATAATGAACAGGGATATGGGACCAGTTGAACTCATATTGATTAAAGATATTGAGGAGTTAGAAGCAAAATAACACTAATGTTAAAAGTGGAATAGGCATCAAACTCGTGAAACAAAATTTGATGATAAGAAGAAATAGAATTTTATTAACCTAACACTTCTTTAAAAATAATATCACTTACATTAAGCATTTGTGAAAATAAAATTTCACTGTCCTTAGACTTTTTATATGTAACTTTAGTTTATAAATACCTTAATAAGGGTTATACATGGCAAAATTATTATCATACTATTCTCCTTGTATCATTTTATTATAATAATAAAATAAGACAATTTTATTACTCATAAGTGTAATTTAAATATTGGATTTTAAATTTTCTTTATTTATTTTCTTCCTATATTATTCCTTTTATCTTACACCAAAAATTTTAAAGAAAATACTTATACCTAATCATTAATGATCTTTGATAAGACAATGACTATAAGACCAAGTATTTTATAGGCTCCTCATTCACTTCATTAACTCAAAATTTTTTAAATTTCCTATGATATCAATTATTAACAATGATTACTGGGTAAGCCTAGACCAATTAAGCCCTATATTTCTCTACTTTTAAAATCATAGCTCGATTTGGAGTTATAGTTATTTTTTTCTAAGCAACACCATTATTAGCATTTTATGCCTTTGGGAAGCAGATGAAGCATATAAGAATGCCCTTACCTTATTGTATCTAATTGTGTAGAAATCACCTAATAATTTTATAGCTAAAGTTATAGACTTAAAAAGGAAACTATAAGTTTTATAATGTCCACTAATGTTATTTGGTTGATCCTTTAGTAGGAAGTGTCACAAATTACTTATAAATTGATGGATGGTTTGATTGAGGTCATATAAAACAATATCCATAAAGTTTAAGCTTTTATTAACTCTTAGTTAATGTGTAAACAAATTCGTAATAACACTTTTTATAAGCTATCAAGAAAAGGATTCATGATCCTAAGAAAAATATATATATTTTTAGTATAAAACTCACTCCAGGCATTTATCATAAAAGGCCATTACAATTAGCCCAGATAGTAGTTGTAGTTCTTTTATTATCTGAAGGTCCATCAATGTAGTTTATATTGTTATTTGGCATTCTTTAATAAGTTATGGAGAGTATTATAACCTTTCATTAGTTGGAAGAGATGTTTGCAACATCACACTACATTATTTAGCCCAAAACAAAAGGTCAAGACATTGTCAATAATCTTGTAATATCATTAAACTCTTTTAAAGATGCTGCCATACATTACATATTACTACTCCATATATGAGATTAAACATAACCACATTAACTACAAAAATTATGATAAAGACAAGATTTTACAGTTGGGAAATCAAGTTCGGATCCAATCCTATAGTAAAAAAATAAATACAATTAGGAAAAGTCAGTGTTATATTATAAAAAGTCATATCTATATGATTTCCTATCTATTCCTAATATCATCTTTCCCTATGTAATTAGTACTTTCCTTAAGTAATTGGTTCTTATCAGTACTTTCCTTATGTAATTGGTTCTTATTGGTATATAAAGGTTACGAGGGTTTGTAGATTGCATCAAGCCCTCAATTGAAATTCTCTAATACTGTCTTTAATATGGTATAAGAGCAAGGTTAAATCAAGATCATTAAAACCTCTTTTTTACTTCTGAGGCCCTAAAACTCTTAACTCTCTTACTATAAAACCTAAAAGCTTCCGACCTATAAAAAAATCTTACCTTCACACTCTTAAACCAAAAGTTAAACATATAGAAGCAACTAAGAGGTACTAGCGACCATCATAGTACTCGTTATGTCATTGAAAAATTGTCCATACGCCAGTATGTGATATCAGAGACCATCAATGACAACATTATGATGGATTAAATTGCCTTTTCATCATGAATGGATTTCTAATCTTGTTTTTATGTCAAATCCAATAAGAACCTAAGTATCTTTTCATTAGTAATCTTTCATATGTTCTAGAACACCTTCAATAATGTTGCCATTATTTGTTAGTTAACAAATTAGAATCCAACAATAACTCATCAATGAGTGTCTCGATAATTGTCTCAACAATAGGTTTTTTCTAATTTGTGAATCATTAAACAACAATTGAATGATAATGATTATTCTTTATAGTCTAAGAATGTAGAACTATTCTTTAAATGTCAAAAAAGCTATCCCACTTCAAATATGATGCCTCTAATTGATCAAAAAATATTAAAAAATTAATAAGCTAATAATGCACAATTACTATATGTTCTTTTCGATTCTTTGGAACTTGAAATCTCAGTCCTATTATCTCATGTTAGTACTTATAAGAAAGCTTGATAATATTCTAAGCTTTTTTATTTCAATAATATGCTTCATATGTATGATATATTCGTTGAGTTATTTCAATCCAGAAAAGAAGTAAATTTGATTGAATACATTGAGAAAATGAAAATTTGATTTGAGGAGTTAAATTCTCCATTGCCTATCACATATGATGTTAAGGAGGTACAAATCCAAAAAGGAGCACTTGGTGACTAGGACTTTTTAAACATGATTGAAACTTGAGTTTAATCCTTACAAATACAAACCACAGGAGGGGTAGACCCTCCATCCTTAGCTAAAGCATATATTAGACTCTCTCATTCTATGGATAAAGACAGTCCAACTGTGAACAATTATTATAGATCAGCACTTACAACACACTTTGTTTATATGCCAAAGGAGACCATAGGGGTAATTGAGGAGGACATGATGGTCATAGAGGTAAAGGAGGACATAGTAGGGACTTATAGCTTCACTACACACATTATTGTAAAAATGGACATGATGAGAAGACCTATTGGGATAAGTTTCCTCATTTGCAAGTGGCTCATATGGCATCTCTTGAAAAGTGTTCTTTAGCTATGCTTCACAACTATCAATTATCATATCTCAGGATAAGTAAATTATGTACTTACAATATTAATTAGCTTAGATAGACATCATTTCTTTCTATGTAATCTATGGCTCATCGAGGTAACCCAACTACTAGTTAAGGTTTTAGATTTTGGTGCCACTGATCATTTTTTGAGGTAAAATAACTAATTTTGATCATAAATTTCCTTTATCCTCTTCTTATAATGATAAGAGAATCTGTTGATGGATCTACTACTGAAGTATCTATCATTGTTGATGGATCTGCTAACACCATTAAAGGCATCGGATCTTCTCATCCTTTTTCCTCTCTTACTTTACAATATATAATATTTGTACTAAACTTTCCTTTCAATCTTATGTTTATAAACAAATTGAATAAAAAGATAAATGAGTGTGTATGTTCCTTCCCTAATAGTGTCACTATCTAGCATTTGATGCCTAAGATGATGACTGAAGAAATGCTTGAATAAAATGGGATGTGATACTTTAGTGAGTTATATTCATCTGTTGCACACGAATCTCTCTTATTAATATTCATAGTTAATTACGTCATCCACAATTAGAAAATCTCAAGAAATTAGTTCTTGAGTTAGTCTATTTCTAGCTTAAATTGTAAGTCATGTCAGCTTAGAAAACATCATCATACTTCAATTTTCCCTCGGGTTAATAAAAGGGATAAGAAACATTTTAAATTAGTCCATATAGATATTTAGGGTCTAGGTCATATCAAGTCCAACTTAGAAGTTTAGTATTTATAATTTTTATTAATGATTTCTCTTAAATAACTTAGTTATATCTAATGAAAGATCATTCAGAGTTATTCTATATTTTTTTAATACCCAAATCAATATTCTAGATAATAGTTCTCTAGTTTATTCTCTATATACTTGCCGTAATAGGGTATTCAATATCAATCTTCTTGCCTATACATTCCTTAATAAAATAGGGTAATTGAGAGAAAAATCCAACACATTGTTGAAATAACTTATACCCTGATCCATATGAATGTACCTAAAAGTTTTTAGGGAGATGCTTTAATCATTGTATGTTTTCTTATCAATTGAATGACATCTTTAGTTTTAACTGGTTGTGTTTGTTTTGTTCATCAACTTTAGCCCATTATAGATAAATTATACCTAAAAGCTATAACATGCATTTTTCTTGAATACTCTCGTTTGTAAAAAGGGTATAAATGTTTCAACCTTTCTTTGAATCAATATTTTATGTCTACTGATGTTACATTCTTTAAAGACATACCATACTTTTCAAATGCTTAACATGTCTTTGCTGACACTGATGAGTTTTTGCCAATTCCTTTGTTCCTTTCCAAACAACTCCCAATCATATTACCCCGAATCCTAATTCCACCACTTCTGAGCTTAGTCCTTTAGAATGTCTATTTCATCCTAATTTGCAGGTTTATACTCCATGCACTCATCTTGAAATACAATCAAAAGATTCACACTCATCATTATCACCTCCTTCATATTTAGCTCTGCCATATGATGATCTTGATTGACCAATTTTTCTTTATAAATGAAAAGGTCTTGTACATCTCACATTATCTCAAACTTTGCATTTTATAACCAATTATCACCATTATATGCTACTTTTATGTCTAATTTGTCTTCTATATTAATACCTAAGTATGTTTTAAAAGCTTTGGATCATCTTAGATGGAGACATTTCATATAAGAAAAGATGTTGGCTTTATAGTCTAATAATACATGGGACTTATATACTCTTACACATGCTCAAATAGTGATGGGTTTATATTAGTTGTTCAACGTTAAGTTCAATACTATTAGCACGGTTAATCATTTAAAAGCTCAATTAGTACCTAAAGGATATCACCAAGTGTATGATATAAATTAATATGTTTTCTTCTTTAGCCATATTGACATCTATTTATGTTTTCATTTCTTAGAAGTCACACATAATTGGCCTCTTCATTAAATTGATGTAATAAAATCCTTCCTTTTTGGTGATTATAAGGAGACTATTTTTATGGAGTAACCATTAGGGTTCATTGCTCAGGGGTAGACTAATTTGGTGTGTTGCCTTAATAAGTCTCCATATGGTCTAAAACAGTTACTGAGGACTTGGTTTAGGCGCTTCAATATAGTGGTTATAGAGTTTGGTCCGCATCAATATGGTATGGAACATTCTAAATTTTGTCATCATTCCACAGCTAGTATCGCTTAGATCATTTATGTTGATGATATTGTTATAATTGGAGATGATGATGAGTAAGTTTTAATCTTATAAAAACCCTAAATATTCTGTAAGAGCATGGATCGTAGTATAGTATATAAGGTGTCGATCCCACAACGAATTAGTGAACTAATCAAATCTTAATTTATCTAATGCCTAAAAGTGTAATTAAAATGAAAATAAAAATGAGCAGAAAATTAAGCAATTGAATATGGATTAATTGAAAGTGAAATTGTAAAATTAACACAAAAAGAAATCAAAATTGAACATTAATAAATAACAATTGAAAATTCACACAAGGAAGATTAGCCAATTATGAGAGAAGGGGATTTATCCTATCATTTAATGCTAACTTGATCACTTTTGGGTTAATTCGGTATCGATCCTAGAATTTCAAAGTGGTGGATTATTCTCTCTCTAGTTATAATCGTTTAACCCTAATTGAATTGAATTAAGGAATTTGCAATCTCTCAATTAGCAAATAACCCACACATCCATTTGGATCTTAAGCACTCTAATAGACAATAAATTCCTCACACGAGATCTCTCTTTATACAAACTACCGATTTGTTTTTTGTGTCATCTATTAGATTGTTTAACTTTTATTACCTAATCTAATCATTTTGCCATCGGTTTACTCTATTTATTTATTACCAAAGCATGCAAATACAATAAATAATCACAATGCCCAACTCATCAATATCAAAAGCCATCAAATTAATATTGATTCAAGAACAAATCCTTAAAAGAGCTTAGAACACATAAGTTCATCATCATCATATCCATCTTATGCATCAAATGAAAGCAATAAAAATATAGAAAGAGAGGATAACTTTAAGTGGATTGGGAGTGACAACAACTCCTCCTCTATCCTTTTCTCCCTTCTTCTCTCCTTTTGCTTAGCTTCTTTCCAAATGTAGGAAATGGAGGCTCTTTAGATTAGATCATTCTTTTGTCTTTTATAGTCTCAGGGCTTCTTAAGGTAAAGACTACATTTTACCCAAGCCTAACTGTTTTAAATAACCCTCAAAAAGTTGAGTTTGGAAGCAGTCCCTGCGTCTGTAATCGCGTCTGTCATTATCGTGGACAATAAGTCACGATCATTGATAAGCCCCTATCTTGTAATGACTACGCGACCTGTCTAACACTGTACAGGGGCCCTATAGTTAATACATGAATTAGATGGAAAGTTCTTGTGAAGCTAAGCCTATTGCTCTTGTTAAGGAGAAGTTTCAACTCAACAATAAGAAATGTAAATGGTGAAGTTTTGTTTTTCAGTTTATTAAAAATTTCGGTAGCACAACGGCTGTATTTTGACATCCCAAAAATTTCAAAGATCTTGTAAAAGTTCAAAACACTTCTATTATCACATCAATTTCTCAATTACAAATTGTGGACTTCAAATCCACTCAAACGCAACCTCAAATAGCTACATCAATAAACTTTGAAAAGCTACAACAAAATCATTCATTTCATTTAAAAACCTTTATACACATCCATTCTTTAAACAAATATACATTCCAAAGCATGTTGAAGATATGCAATAGTTCTAAAAACTATGTATAAGGCAAAATTTCCTACACAGCAACATGTGACAAAGTTGACTACTCGTGAGGTAGAATCCCTGCTACTGAAGCCCCTAAACGTGCACTTGGAGGCTTTATTTAAAAATAGAAAGTAGAGTATGAACTAAACAAGTTCAGTGAGTGTGAATATGAATTCTTTATAAATCATTTGTAATCATTGACCCCTACCTAAAAGAAATTCATTTCATCTAGTATAAGACAATACTAATATAAAATATATGTCTCTTGAAATCAAATTTCTCAATTTTACTTTTAAATTAAACAGTGGTGACATTATTTATTGTCATGAACTTCTTATACGATATAGCCTATTATAAAGTTCTTTACATTATGGTACCCCAGGCATAAAGTCACGGAGCTGGTTTTATATTGCTTACTCGTGACTGGTTAACCATTAGTTACGAAGCTAGTTTTGCATCACTTACCCGTAATATATTAACCACTATAGATCGGTAGTTACAAAGTTGGTTCTACATCGCTTACTTGTATCAATTTTGGCTAGCACTTTATATACTCTGTACGTGTAGAGGGCGACTCACTAGACTGGACTATTGACAAACATAATACCACCCATTATGAGTAAGTAACATCCCTTAGACGCTGCCATACACATTTGGAATACTCTGACCGAAATAATATCATGTAATAAGCCTAACAGTGTACTATAGGCTAAACAAGAAATCATTTTTCTAAGTACTTTAACTTGTGGCATAAAGCTTAAACCATTTTGAAAGGTAATTTATATAATTTCGAAATCCAAAACAAATGGGAGATGTCTAGAGCCCATCATAGTCATGAAACTACCTTTGGCCCATCTAAGTTCAAAATTTTAAACTTCTTTCAATTTCATAATCAAACAATTGAATGCATAATTTAAATCACATGCCATCAATTCTTTTGCAAAGAAGTTATTCAAATGACACAATTAAAATACACTCATTGTTTTGCAAACTTATTGCCAAACACACTCATACGTTTGGTGCCTTTCCTTTATCTACACAAAACACAATTTTCTTAGTCTTTTATTTCTAAATTTGGAAATAAGACATTAAAACTATATTTCGGTTTAACCAAATTCGAGATTAGTATTTAATCATGTAACACATACGCTAATCGTATTTATACTTTCTTCTGTAAGCTAACCTATTAGTCTTTGTTTCCAAATAAAACTTCAAAATTCACTTAAACATTATATTTTACCCATTCTAACTTACTAATTTATTCAGAACACAAATCTCACCCAATTTAATTCACCATATCACAATCATGCATAAAGAATCACAGTTATGACCCATTTCTTTAATACATAGCTCCATTTGTTCCTTAAATTTTCACATATCAAACGTTCAAATTAGGTTTTGATGTCTTCTAGAAATCTGTTTCCCTATGTCTCTAGTTTTCATATCATTAAAAATCATGCCATTTTAACTTCCAAACTATGAAAAATGTACCAAATATCCCAAGATCCTTCAATACAGGGACAATATCAGGTTACCATAATCAATCTGAATTTTCAATATCATTCAGCTATAATTATTCATATGTCTCTTCTAGATATTTTTAGTATTATGTCCTAGGTTTCATTTACAGTTGGAATCTCTCAATTTGGAGTTCTGTAGACTAAGTTATGGCCAAAACACTAGACTATTCAAGGAAATCGAGAATCCTAATACAAAATTTCACTAAACATAATTAGGAAAACTTAACACTTTCTTTCAATCTCCTGGAAAATTGCAAGCTTTCTTCAAATCATGCTCCAAACCATGGAAAATCAGCTGCACCCTTCTTCTCTCAAGCTTGGCTAAAACTAGGGATGTCAATGGGTCGGGCCGGGCTCAGGGGTGACCTCAGTCACAGAGGGTCGTGGGCCGGGATGGGCTAGCCTGTGATCCAGCCCACTGATGGACCGTCCGGCCCGTGATCACCGGGCCAGCCCCGACTCGTCTATATTTTTTAATTAAAAAAACAAAACAGTGCTGGAATTGCCATCCCTAGCTGAAACCCTCCTTTGGCTCTCTCCTTTTCTTCTTTTGTTTTACACTCACGAGTAACTCACTTTCACTCTCACGGTTATGATAAAAAGAATGAAGCAATTGTCTTAAGTTTACTCCTTTAACATATGACACGTGACTCATGTCATCTTCCATCATGAATCATCAATCCACTATTTATTATGTCAAAAGACCAATTTGACCATATCACTATGCAAAAAGACCAAATTGTCCCTTAATGAATTTAATTCACTTACTAACCGAATTACAATAAGAAAATATTCCACAACGGGCTTATCATCAAATTGATCATGAAATACTCTTATTAGGGTCAATACGTTAAAAAAATATTCGAATGGGGTTAAAATATTAATATCCATTATTTTTCAAAAAGGGCATTTTAAGTCCTAAACTTTCTAAATTTCCAAAATCCATCCAATCGGAATTATTTTCAATCCGTTTCAGTACCATTAGACTCTAACATTTATATAAATATTTTCAATTCTTTTCAGGGTCTGGTCCCTAAAAATCACTATTCACATTAAAAATACTATTCATTAAGCATAAAAATTTACCTTCATTGAAAGGAAAGGTTTGGGGTTTTACAATCTCCCCTCCTTATACAAATTTGGTCCTAGAAATTTAACTAGGCATACATGTTTAAAAACAGTTAGGGATATAATGTACACATCTGTTGTTCAAGCTCCCATTTAGCTTCTTCTACTGCATGATTCCTTTATAGTACTTTAACAAAAGGAATGATTATATTACTTAAGACTTGTTTTCTACAATCAAGGATCTGTACTGGTTCCTCTTCGATAGTTAAATCTTCCTTTAGTTTCACCGATTGTCCTGTAATTACATATGAAGGGTCCTCTAGATATTTGCAAAGCATAGATATATGGAAGATATTGTGAATCCTCGCAAGCTCATCTGGTAGCTTCAATCGATATGCCATAGACCTAACTCTTTCTATAATTTCATACGGTCACACCTTTCTCAAACCTTAGTACACCTTTCCAAGGGGAAATTTTGAGAAATACTCTATCTCTAATTTCAAACTCAAGATCCTTGCGATGATTATTTGCATAACTTTTCTACCTATCTTGGGCTATCTTTAATCTGTCTCAAATAACTTGAATTTTATCTGTTTTCACTTGTACAAGCTTCGCACCTATCAATTTCCTTTCACTTACCTCATCCCAATATACTAGAGTTCTACACTTTCTTTCGTCAAGTGCCTCATAAGGGGCCATACTAATCTTGGCTTGATAACTATTATTATACGCAAACTCTATTAGTGGTAGGTTCGTATCCCAACTCCCCCTAAACTCCATAACACAGGACCTAAGCATATCCTCAAGTGTTTGGATAGTCCTTTCTAACTATCCATCCATTTGGGGGTGAAAGGCAGTGCTAAACTTTAAGCGTGTATCTAAGGCTTTTTGTAAACTGGGCCAAAATCTTAATGTAAACCTGGGGTCATGGTATGAAATAATAGAAATTGGCATACCATGGAGTCTCACTATTTTATCCACATAAATTTGGGCTAACTTATTTAAGGGATAATCATTCTTGATTGGAAGGAAATATGTAGACTTTTTTAACCTGTCCACTATTATTGTAGCACCCCCTTACTACAGGTACACACCGGGATGTCCAGAGGTCATTCCGGCATATATCCTACGGTAAGGGTGAGCCACGTTCGAACACTACACTAACTTCAAGAGGCATCATATCATTTCTCACTTATAAAACATCATAAGAAAACCACAATATTTTAAAACCAACTTTTTCCTTGTTTCATTTCACAAAATCGAAAGTCTACATTGTATCTTTCAACACTTTCCATATGTACATCATCAAAACCTAATACAATAGTACTACATGAATGAGGAAAATATGTGCAATCTAACTAATCTGTCCAAAAAACCCAGCTAACCGACCTTTGAGCCATGACTTCTCTTACCAATCACGATTTACACGGCTGATAGAGCCTCACAGTAGCTAGAGTTGTCTCTCAGTCCTGAAAAGACAACGTTGCAATTTTGCTGAGTTTTGCGAACTCAATGAGATAACCATCATCGATGGTTCACTCAATTCATGCATCACATTATTTCACATAACATATAATCACATTGGATCACATACACTTCATCAATCATTCAGATCTTACATTAGCAATGCACATGGGACTCACTTTCTTTCTTATTGTTGTGACCGAATGCCAATCACAGGCTTATACAAATATTGGCCCATAGGGCTCAATCGGACAGAATCACGAAGCTTAGCTTTACGAGCCAAATCAGAAAAATCACAGAGCAAAGCTCTACGATGAAGTGCTTCATAATGGCAACTCAAGTCACAATGCCTTTATCTGAGCATGCATTTTATGAAATGCAATACTTTCTGAATACCTTATATATCATAATCTTATATGAATGTTCAGACGAAATTTCAGAGTCATCGGACCTAAGTCCGCAATTCAACTTTCTTGGAGAATCAAATGACAAATTTATATCAAATGCACATTTATTTCATCTCATTCACATACAAGTAGCACCTCAATATCTCAACCCTCATTCATATTTATCGGACCTTCTGTTCGGAATCCACAATCAAACACATTCATTTATCATTCATAGCATAACTTAAGCAACAAATAATT
>JAOQML010162933.1:0-13260 GCA_027568935.1 Erythroxylum urbanii
TAGATATCATCAACTCAAATGCTACCATGAAATCCATCAAAGTAGTCTCGCTTTCGTTCCTTTCACCATACCTGAAACCCCCATGAGTCCATGAGTATTGATCTGAGGTTTCTCCTATATGAACAATAAAATATCCTCCTAGAATAACTCTCTTGTTAGGGGGGATTTGTTGAATCACCTCATCTAGCTCTTCCTAGCACTTAGGTTTTTCATCCAATCCTAGTTGAGGTGCATAAGCATATACCATATTTAAAATGAAACCTTTTACTGTAATCTTTAAGGATATAATCCTATCATTTGTCCTTTTTACCCTGACAATATGAAGTATGAGTTCCTTAGAAACCAAGATACCTACACCATTTTGTCATCTTGAACACCTTGAATATCGAAGTTTGACCCATTAATCTCTTTCTTTAGCCCTTATCCACCTTGTCTCCTAAACACATGCTATATGAATCTTATATTTTTCTAATGTCTCCACTGATTCTAAATACTTGTAAGGATTATGATGTTCCAAGAACCTATTCGTAATCTATTAAAATCTTTACTTCTTCTAAAACCCAAAACTCACTAAAAGACTAGCCCTTTTTCTAGCATCAGAACTCAAAGCCACCACTCGTATCCTAATTCCAACACAAGTTAAAGAAGAGAAACCTAACAAGCCCTAAACGAATATAATAATACTCAAGAAAGGGAACAAGATTTATATTGAATCTTTAAAAAGGTGTCACAATAAATGGGTGTAAGAACCTCAAGTATATATGACCACATATTAATCTAAATTAAAAGATCCAAAAATTGAACCACTAATATCAACTAGATATCTACAGAATGCTAAAACATGATATTGTACCATTAAAAATAATTAACAAAACATTGAAAACTATGAACAATAAAGAACTTAAAACCATTAATGGATCGATGAAGAATGAAAATTGAAATCATAACACCTAAAGAGCAATGCATTAACTAAGAATAAACATAATCTGAAACCAATCACAAGTATATGTAATAGAGAAGAAAATTTTTTGAGATACTAATTAGTCAAAGAAAGGAAATAACTAAACTGATTTGATATGTTTAAGATACCATACACCAAAAATTTTATTTTCTTATCATATTTAACACTTTCCCCTAGAAATGCCTTTATTATAAGAGTCACTCTGATTCAACTTTAAAAAATGCAAGATCAAAAACTCCTTTTACTTCCTATTCAAACAATAAATACTCCAAATCTCCTAATATTAAAAGTCAGTAAATGCTATGCAAGTAATTTGATTTTTATTAAAAAATTTGAAACTCAAAAAAGTGACGAATGGGAGGGAAGGACCCTTCCCTTTCTCAAGCGGCTAGTTTTCAATCAGCAACTAAGAGTAAAACCTAAAAAGAGACTCTTGAATCTTCAAATACCCAATTGTGTAAAAGGATAAGTAATCATAACAACTCTAAAAAAACTAGCTGGAATTGATACAAAGATGTTAGCTTTGGCCCTGAAACATATGCCAAGAATTGTCTACCAATACTAATTACCCCTAAAGAAGATAATCAACTAAATTCGGAACAAATGTAGGGAAGGGACAAAACTTAAATTAATATAAAAACAACAGCTATAACACAACTAAAACCATAAATTTGAAGGGGAAAACAAAAAAAAACCAAATCAATAGCGTGAAGAGTACCGAAAACAGATTGATAAGTAAGCAATGTGAATGAAAAAGCAGGGATTTATGAAATTTAAGGAACTTTAGAAGAGAAAGTTCTCACTCTTACTTAGTGGATAGATCTTATATATATGAACATTATCCTAACTAAGAAGAAGATGAAAGTAACAAAACATGCAACTAATAATCCAAAAAATTTATTGGAGAATTACATATTCTAACTGTAGTATTTAAAATAGAGGTCAAGTATTAAAGAGTTAGGAGTTTCTAATTGTCAATTAATATAAATATTAAAAATTTTAGATTCTAATACTTACTGATTAACTACAAATAATTTTTAAAATATTTCTAAATAATTTTAAAATTGTTATTTAATTAAAATTTTCCATATTACTAGTTGACAAGCCAAGTGGATGGGTAACACTCATGTTAGTTAAGTTTGATATAAATCTAACGAAGTTATTGTTGAGGATAAAATGAATTCCATTTTGTTTAAAGTCTAATTCAATAATACAAACAATAACAATGGCAAAGTTAAACTTTTTACGAGCTTTAGTGGTGACTTATACCTTTGACCTAGTTCACTAATACCCAATATCATATCAAAATAATTATCAAACAGATTTAAAATGTTGACGCTAGATATTTATGATAAGTTGTAAGACCCCGTCACTCATGCTTATAAGTTTAAGGAATTTATGTATTTACATATGACATTATATATAATTAGGTGCAAGGCCTTCTCCTCAATCATCACAGTAATGGCACAATCATAGAGTTAGAGATTTAACATACTTGATTTCCAAAACACAAATGCACAAGGAGAGCCTCAAAGATTACTTATAATGCTTCAACCTGGAGGCAACATAAATCCTAAACTTGGATGCCACAATAATGGTTGCAACTTTTGCAGATAGTCTCAGACCTAATCAGTCTTTAAAGAGTTCAACATAAAAGAATAGACTCTAAAGTTCTGAAGAAGTTTAGATGAGGATTTATAAATACCTAGTCCTCAAAATGTGTGCATAATAATTAGATGTGGTATGAAGGGATAGGAAAAATTAGGATATAACTTGTAGATCATAAATAGGGGAACTATAAGTAGATAATCAACCATTGAAAAGGCTAGTAAACATTATCGAAGGTGGGGAGCATAAAACATGCCAATGCATAAATTAGGAGAATCATTTATAGGCATAATGGAAATAATAAGCACCAAGACGAGTTAGACCAAAATATAAGAAATAAAAGGTAGCTAAGGTGACTTTTTAAAATAAAAAAATACAAAACCTAGTATACCAATATGAAGACCTAATAGTTATGACATTATTAATGACTAATTTAGTAGTTAAAAAGATTATGGTAGATATGAGAAATTGTAGTAGATATCATATTTGGGAGTATATATATGATCCCTTTTTGTATGTATAAACTTCTTAAATCTATGTATAAAAAGAAAATAAGATAAAAAAATATTATGATACTTTCAAAGCAATAAGGTTGTATTCAAAACAATAAAATGCTTATTTCTCCCCTTGTTGAGTTTTGATGATGACCATATATACATTCAAGGGCAGTTTTCACTTATTGTCACTCTCAAAACAACACCCAAATAAGCGAATATTATGATAAGTTGTTACATCATAAAAAGGAAGTCAATAGATAACATAATCATAGGTAGACTCATGTTATGTATTATAAGGAAAATATTCTCTTCATATGTACTCTTAATGAAATTCCCATACCCATTGGAATGGAAGGGATAATAAATTATGATAAACAATGTTGTTTAACTTCTCTAGAAAGAATCAAACTCATTAATAAAATGAATGTATTAAAGCTAGATGTGAGGGTCTTAACCAAGGAAATGAAAAGATAAATAGAAGAATAAGTAGAAAGCATAATAATAAACACCACTAATAAATTAAGATGCTTAAATGTTAGTGTTATGATGGATATAAAACTAAAGGAAAAGGTTACGAGATTTTCTAAAATTAATGTAAATATATTTACATTAATATATTCACTTATAACTTACACATAGATATGCTTTATAAACTTGGCATAAAAGAGATGAAAAGTCTTGCAATTGAAAAATAATGTGCCATTAAATATAACAATCTAAGTTTTCGTTCCTAATATTTTATAGGCCCTGTGCAAAGTAAAAAAAGGACCATATTTCTACCTTTTTTTGGGCCCTTATAAAGAACAAAAAGAAACAAAATATGTTTCCATTTTGTTGTTCTTTATGAGGTCAAAAATAGGCCCTATTTTGTTTTATTTTTTTATGAGGGTAAAAAATGGACCCTATTTTGTTATATATGAGGAAGGGCCTTAGGAGGGTGCCCTACCTACCCTTGCCTAAGGCTGGTCATAAGTTACTAGAATTAAGCTTTGTAAAGGAGGTTGACTTTTTTAAATGATTGAAAAAATATGGTAATGGTGAAGAAAGTTAGTAAAAATTAAGAATATATGTCAATTTCATATATTTAAATAGAGCATGCCTTACAAGATAACTGGCTATTAGCAAAAATAAATCAGTTAGTTGACATGACCTGATGACACTAAATGTTAAGTACTATGTGGATGCATACTAATGTCATAAACCAAAACAACGTGAACAAGGAAGAAGAGGATAATATATCATTTATAACTCTTAAGGGGTCCTATTATTATAATGTGATGCCCTATAGCGAAAAAAATGTGAAAGTGACATATCAAAGATTATCAACTTAATGGAGGTCTACATCGATGAAAATATTGTCAAAATAAGAAAACACAAATTTCATATAAAGGATTTGAAAAAATGTTTCAATATACTAAAAAATGCATAATTAAGTTAAAACCCTAAAAATTATGTTGTTCGAGGAGTGGTGACACGGAGAGGAGTTAAAGTCATCCTTCCAAAATTAAAATCTATAGTGGAAATGATGAAACCAACAAGATTTAAAGAAGTACAAAGACTGACAGGGTGTATCATAAGCTTATCATAATTCCTATTAAGGACATTTAATCGATATCTTTGGTTTTTTAAGATTTTATGTATGTTAACAGAATTTGAGGATGAAGGAGTGTAAGGAGGCTTTAAACAACTTAAAGAGTGCTTAAAAAGCATCTCGTTATTATTTATACCAATTCAAGGAGAATATCTTTATTTGTATATAGTCGTCTTTAACCAAGCAATCATTATTGTATGATTAAAAAAGAAAATCGTGTAACAGCCTCTGTAATACATCAATAAAATCCTATATGTAATGAATAAAGGTACTTGTGACTCGATAAATGCTCCTGATTTCAGCTAAAAAGCTTAGACTATACTTCCAAGTTCACACAATCATATATGAACATACTTATAATTGATACATATCCTTTATATTGGCTGTTAACGAATGGCCACTTCTTATAACTCCCATAAAATAGTTATTTGTTTCCTTTTAAATGAGAGAAGGATTAATGAGTGTTGAGTAGTATGATTTTGACATAATTAAAAATAAGAGAAAAATAAAGTTTTCTCCATCAGTCTCTCTCACTTGAACAAATCATCAAAAAGGGTTAGAGTTTGGGGTGTGACTTAACGGTGTCTCTAATAGCCATCATACACTTGGTGTTTTGTCATACGTGGAATAGCAAACAACAAATTGATTTGCTGCTTTCGCATAAGGTTAGTCCTTATAATTATAGAGTGGTATCAAATCAATGATTGAATCCATCCCAAAGAGAGTCTCTTAAGTCCGTTAAAGTTTGCGAATTTTGCATGTCACAACTGCATGAAATACAACATTAACAACTTGCATTTTTTCCCTCACAAAGTCCTCACATCTGGTGTGGAGTGTGGGATGTCTTAAGGAAAATCCTTTGGCTTTATAAATGCAAAGAAATTCTCGTTGAAATCTAAGTTGTAGTTTCTCGCTAGTCTCTATTTTTTTATTTTACATGTTTCAAAGAAATGAACAATTATAGTGGAATGCTTTTCATGTTTCTGGGGCCTACCATAATGGTTTGTGTTGGTCTTGCATAAATTCTAATACAGCAACAGAATAGGTGCATGAAAAGTGTTTTTTTTTGTTTATTTGTGAGACCCACCATTAAAGCATTAATTTGTGATGCATTTATTATTCTGCAACGTTGAATTCGCATAAGGTCCAAAGAATAGAAGAAGTCATAGTGAAGAAAGAAAATATACATACTCTTCCAGGTTTTTAAACATTGAAAGAAAAGAGGTTATAAATCATTGTTTTAACGTTCAACACATCTCTCTCTTATTTTTTTAAAAAGAAAATAAAAGGGTTTTGACAGATGAATATTCTTCACGCAGAGGTTTGAAAATTTTCTTTTACATAACAGAGATGGTGTAGTCTTTGTTTTCTTACATGTGTAAAACAAATGAAAAACATCATACATGTTTTTAAAAGAGACAATGAGTCTCTGTTTAAGTATAAGAGTCAAATGTTGTTTTTCATGGAAAATTCACTAAAGGCTTTCTCCAGATATGTTATCAACGTGTACGGTAAACTTACAATTGTTGTCTATTAATTCCTGCACATAATGAATTAGTTTTATATGATATGTAACTAGCAATTTAGCTTTTGCTTGTTTATTATTTTATGAAAATTTTAGATTAATTTGTTTAATTATTCAAATAAGTTTTGCTATATGAATTTGTTTTTCCATATGATTTGCATGGGTTAAATTGTTATAAATTCATGAATGTGTTTTCATATAATGGAATTCAAATATTCCATAAATATGTTTTATGGGTAATTTTATATTATAGTTAAAATAATATTATATAAATGAGTTTTATATAATTTTATATGAAATATTGTTTTACATGTATTAAGTGTTAGTTGTAAATTAGTTTTACAGAATGCATATTTTTGGCATCTTTGTGACATGTCAAATTAAAATAGTTTAATTAAATTATAGAAATTCCTAGTTCATTTTTGACTGAGAAGAATATGAGCTTAGCGAAATTTTCGATCATACGATGTGAATTGTGGATTTTTTGATAATTTAATTAACAGAAATGTGCCTCATGTAATTTTTATATATATACTTGTAGATATGGCAACTAAAACTATAATCGGTGATTTGTCTGCCAATGAAAAAATTAGATGGGTCCAATTATGATATGTGGCAAAGGAAGATTCAGTATCTTTTAAATGAATGAGAATTGCTCGAACATTTGACCACAGTAATGACTGCGCCTTCTTTATTAGACAAAGACGGAAAAGATATTGATACTGCTAGTGAGCAATATCAAGCATCCTTAAAGGCTTATGGAGATTGGTCTAAAAAGGATCGTAAGCATGTTATGCTATGTTGTATTTCATTCATGATGATCTAATTGGAGAATTTGAGGATTGTCCCACTGCTAAGGATATGTGGGACAAGCTTAAGATCACATTTGCTCAAACATCTATAACAAGGCTTCATGCCTTACACCTCAAATGGATGAACTACGAGATCAATACGACTCGTACTATGGCTGAACATTTACGAACCATGAGGCCTATGGTTCATGATCTTAAGGTAGCTGGGCGGGCTATCTCTGAAGAGGAACAAGTCCTGAATGTGATTCGGGCTCTTCCAGATCATACTGAGCACTGGAAGAATGTGAAACTTGTTTTGACACACAATGAGAATGTCAAAACTCTTGTAGAGATAACAAGGCACCTCAAAATGGAAGAGATAGCTTAAAAGCATCTGACTCTTCCAATGTGGCTTTTTTTGCTAAAGGGAATAGACCAAAAGGCAACAATGCCAATCGAGGTAAGAGAAAAGGTTGGCGGCCTCTTCAAAGGAATGGACCAAAAGGTCATATTGCTAAGAAGCAAAAGACTAATGGCAAAGGAGAGAAAAACATGGCACGTGTGAAGTGCTATAATTATGGAAAGAAAGGTCATTTTTCTCGGAATCGTCCTGAACCTAAGAAGGTACGTTTCTTATCCATTACTCCTGAGCTATATGTTTTTTCTCATTCATTAATTGCTAATTCTCTTCCTAATTGGATTGCAGATACGGAAGCAAGCAAGCATATAGTTTGGGATCGACCTAGCTATGTGGACTTTCATCGGTATCCAGTGGGTTCATAAACTGTCATGTTAAGAAATGGCAATGAAGCAGATGTCCTACAAATAGGGACATATAAGCTCAAGTTACGTGGAGGAAATACTTTGCTTCTCCATGATGCTCTTTATGCACTCGGGGTGCGATGTTGCCTTATCTCTCTTGTAACTTTAATGAAATCAGGATTCGTTTTTAGTTCTAGTCATTATAGATTGGATATTATGTATAACGGCAATATTTTTGGCCATGTTACATTGAAAAATGATTTTCTAATTCTTGATTTGGATGCATGTTTTGATAATTCATCTTCTGTGTATGTTTCATATTTTAATCCTAATTCTGAATCTGTTAAATGGCATGCTAGACTTGGTCACATTGGACAAGATAGATTGAGTAGGTTAGCTAAAGAAGGCCTTTTAGATCGACTCACTAGGGTTAAGTTACCTAGATGTGAGTCATGTTTAGCTGGTAAGGCAACTGCAAAACCTTTTGGTAAGGCTTCAAGGGTGTCTGAACCTCTAAAGCTTATTCACTATGATATTTGTGACATATGAATTTTCAAGCACATCATAGGGTTATCTGTTTTCTCATTTTAATAGATGATTATTCTCTCTATGGGTATGTGTACCTTTTAGCTCATCGTTATGAAGTGCTTGATGTGTTCAAATATTTTGTGACTGAAGTTGAGACATAATTGGAAAGAAGAGTTAAAGCTCTTAGGATCGATCGTGGTCGAGAATATCTATCTGATATGTTCAAAGAATTTTGTGAGAAAAAGGGTATAATAAGATAACTAACAATTCCTCAAACTCCACAACAAAACGTTGTTGCGGAGCGTAGGGATCGTACATCGCTTGATATGGTCAGGTCAATGATGGCACACACTAGTCTTCCAATTAGTTTTTGGGAAGATGCAGTGCTTACGACAACTTATATACTTAACCATGTGCCAAGTAAAAGTGTCCCACCACTCTATATGAGTTATGGAATGGTAGAAAGCCCTCTTTGGATCATTTGTGCCTATGAGAATTGGCTGGTTATGTATACAACCCGACTTATAAACATAGGAAACTTGGTCCAAGAGCCACAAAAATGATGTTTATAAGATACCCCGAACATCTAAAGGGTATGCTATATTTGGTGAGCACCTAAATGGTAGCATGACGGAAGTTGATTCCTGCAATGTAGAGTTTCTTGAGGATGAGTTTCCAAGCATAGGTGAAATCAAAAGGACCTAGAGTTGTATGAGTTATAGCAAGATAATCTCGGTGAGGGGGAGAATTTTGTTACTCGCTAAATCTAAGTCACCGAGATTTTTTATACCCCAGAGAACCAAAATGAGAATGAGGTTCGTCTTCAATCTCTAAACCTAGAACTTGTAGATAGTCTACATGTTCATAATCCCACATCTCAAGGGGATAGTGGGAGTGGTTCTGAACATGATCAGGACCCCACATCTCTAAGAGATAGAGGGAGAGATTCTGAATTAGTGCAGACAAATATAGGTCCTAGACTCTGAAGAAGTGAGTGTGGAAGAATTCCTCAACGATATTTTCAAATCGAAGAGGAAATATTCCTTTGTACTCATTTAGAAATAGAAGAACCAATGTCTTTTCAAGAGGCTATTGATTTACCTAACCACACAAAGTGGATAGATGCCATGAGGGATGAAATGGACTCAATGGCAAGAAATCAGGTTTGGGAACTAGTTGATCTGCTGCCCCAACGAAAGTTAATTGGAAATAAGTGTATTTTTAAGATAAAACGTTGGGTAGATGGAACGATCGACAAGTTCAAGGTCTGTTTGGTAGCGAAAGGCTATACCCAAATGGAGGGTATAGACTATTAAGAGACATTTTCTCCTGTAGTGAGATTTGCCTCTATTCACTTACTTCTAGCTCCTATTTGGACCTGGAGTTGTTCCAAATGGATGTAAAAACTGGTTTCCTCAATGGTAACCTTGAGGAAGAGATTTATATGAATCAACATATTGGTTTTGTATCAAAAGGTCAAGAAGACAAAGTGTGTCGTCTTAAACGTTCCACATATGGTCTCAAACAGTCTTCCAGATCGTGGTATTTTAGATTCTATGAAGCCATTACTTCTTTTGGCTTAGTCATGGTTTCAGAAGACCATTGTCTGTGTATGTCAAGAAAACAATAAGTGGAATTATATTTCTCACTTTATATGTTGATGACATATTACTAGCTGGCAATAATATGGAGTTACTCAAAACCACTAAACGGTAGTTGTCCCCTATCTTTGATATGAAGGATATGGGTGAACCTAGATATGTCCTAGGTGTGGAAATAACTCCAAATCATCCTAAGAAGCTTCTTCGTTTAAGTCAGGAAGTGTATATTAATAAAATCTTGGAACATTTTCAAATGAATTATTCCAAACCTGTTGATACTCCAGTTGAAAAGGGTCTAACCTTGAGTCTTGATCAATGACCTAAAACAGATGAGGAAAAAGAAAAAATGAGTAATGTTTCCTATGCTATTACCGTAGGAAGCTTAATGTATGTTATGTTTTGTACATGGCCTGACATTTTCTTTGCAATTAGTTTGGTGAATCGTTACCAAAGCAAGATTTTTCGCTACCTTCATGGTACTTCAGACCTTGTCTTTGCTATCAAGGCAGGGATTTAAGGTTAAGGGGTTATTTGAAGGCTGATTGGGGTGGTGACCTAGATGAGTCTAGGTCAACCTCAGGATATATCTTCCCTTAGGAGATGGAGCCATATCTTGGTGCAGCAAGAAGCAAGACTGCATAGCATTATCAACAATGGAAGCAGAATACGATGCTTGTTGTCTTGCCACTCAGGAGGAAATATGGTTGAGAAGTTTTCTTCAAGATCTTAATCTTACTCCTATAGTTAATGATCCTATTGAAATGTTATGTGACAACACTGCTGCCATATAGTTTACTAAAGATCCGAAGTTTCATAGAAAATCTAAGCATATCAAAAGACGTTATCATTTTGTAAGAGACATCATAAAAAATAAAGAGGTTATTATAAAGTATATACCTACTAACAAGATGGTAGTTGATCCCTTAACTAAACCTATTCCTCGAGATTCATTCAAGGCTCATGTAATGAGTTTAGGTTTATATAGGGTTTAGTTTTTCATTGAATTGTATCTTGTTGTATATTGGACATGTTTTAATTTTAATTAGCATTTGTTTAATAAAAGTTTTTCTTCAATGTTCATTGGTATGCAATTAAATGATACGGCACATTGTAATGTCACCAGGCTTCTGATCGACCTTGTCACACAGGTAATCGCCTTAATACTTGAGTAGTATGTAGGATGAGACTTCATAATGTTATTATTAATTGTATGTAATATTGTGTTATCTTCATATGTGTGTAGTATGCATGATAAATTTTTTTATTTGAATAGTCACATTAGTAAGTCTAAGATGAGACTCTGATGAGTCAGAATTGCGAAATTTAGATTTCACATTAAAGCCTTAAAAGCCAAATCTTGAGCGTCAAGATTAGCATTAGGCATGTTAATCTAGTGGATCGGATTAGTTTTTCAGTAAAGCTAGATTCATGATTTGTGTGGCATAGAAGAGTGACATTCCCAGCTTAGTGGGAGCTATGCTATGACACACATTTCATACTGTGTGTGCTATATAACGACCTACTTGAGGGGTGACAGTTAAATCCCTTTCTCTGTCACTGTGTGATCTTATAGACTTTAATGTCTAATCGAATGAAATCCTTCGACTTAGAACTATAATATGACGTCAAGGCTTGATGTTGCTACTTTAGTGTGTTTTTTCAAAGGTTAAGATGTACACAGTCCAGCGGAGCACATTAGGAAAGTAATTAAGTTAAAATGGATTATTATGAGTGTCTAAGGAAGAATCTTTTCCTTCATCACCATATCAGCGCGGGCAATTATACTTGGTGTATAATCATATGATATATCTATGAGCATAAAGGGACAGTCTATGCGTTCGGTGATGTTTTTGGATGATTTGGGGTATCATGAATATGTGAAAGTGTTAAGTTAGTTAGATGGTGACTTAATATAACACTATTGGTAATATAACACTATTGGTTCTTTAATAGTCGCACGCCCCATTCTCAGTATGACACATGAAAGTTAAGAGAGAAGATGTAACTTGTGGCTTATGTGGCCGAGTGGAAGTTGTTGACAGTTAACGAACGACCACTTCTTATAACTCCTATAAAACAATTTGTTTCCTTTTAAATAAGAGAAGGATTAATGAGTGTTGGGTAGTATGATTTCGACACAATCAAAAAGAAGAGAAAAATAAAATTTTCTCCATCATTCTTTCTCACTTGAACAAACCATCAAAAGGGTTAGAGTTTGGTGACTTAACGGTGACTCTAGTAGCCATCATACATCCGGTGTTTTGTCATATGTGGAATAGCAAATGACAAATTGATTTACCACTTTTGCATAAGGTCAGTCCTTATTATTCTACATTGGTATCAGAGCAAGGTTATGACACCTTAATTTACATTAGATTAACCCTAAACTTTGTCGTAATGATTGATTGTGGAGTGGCTGTAGAATCCATTAAATTAAATTAGATTAAATTAATTGACACAACTGATTCATTCATTCATAATAGTTTAAGGCATGCGTTTGTTTTATCATGTTTGTTTGTTCTGTTTTAATTGAAAACGAAAAGTGCATGAAACGTTTTTGTTTCTTGGTTTTGTTTGTGAGACCCACCATTAAGGCATTAATAAGTGATGCATTTATTGTTCCTGCAACGTTGAAATCATAAGAGAGATACGTGTCGACGTATTGTTTTCTTCATGGAAACCCATTAAAAGCTTTTTTTGTCCTTTTCTTATTGTTTGTGTTTTTCTGGATTTTATCTTCTTCTCAACCTTATGAATTTGAGATTGAGAAAACACATATCTCTTAAGAAATGCAAGAATAGTATCAGAAACATCTAGGCATTTAATGCGTATATACCTAAGTGCTAATAAAGACGCTTCTTTTAGAGAAAACCGACATTTATCGATCAGATAAGAAACAGTAAATGGGTATTGATTCGCAGTGGATGAAATGAATCTAAAATTATAAAGCAATGATCTTTGACTAAGATAGAACCAGTCGGATTGTGAGAATCTGATGGAAAACATACCGTTCCTAATAAGAAAATGTCTACTAATCATTGAGAACTTCTTCTCAATATGAAGACAAATGTGTTTGACTTTAAGAATAAGAAGCAATAAATGCCTGAACAACTAAGGTTCTTTGCTTTACTTTTTAAAATTCATTAATGACATGTAAATGGGTTTTACAAAGAATGAGCTACGATGAGTTTAGTAAATTTTTTTGCTAAATTAATTTGACATGAAATAATTCTAAATGGTCTGTCCATTTATTTATTTTTGTAAATTATTTTTAAATTTATTAATGATATGTGAATGTGTTTTACATAGAATAAATTATTTTGAGTTATATAAATTTGTTTTTATGTAAAATAAATATCATGTTAATATTTTTTCATAAGAATCTGTTATGTTAAT
>JAOQML010162943.1:0-13260 GCA_027568935.1 Erythroxylum urbanii
ATTTTTGGAGACAGAGTACAACTGTATAATATGACAATGGACTATTTTGTAATTTTTAAGAAAATTCAGGGACTATTTCATAAATTTAAAAAATTACCCGAAACAGTATCCGGTATTAACCGATACCGGTACAGTACCGTATCAGAACCCAACCTGTACCGAGTCTGGTACGATATTCGTAACATTGCTCTCAACAACGGAAGTGTCATTCTGATCATAGCACCTGATTTCAATATCAGGTTGGATGATCTCACTTTGTCTGAACATCTGCAAGTTCAGATCCAGATCACTAGAGCAGATCAAGATCCAACAGCCATCATGGCTACTCTACACCATCAGATAATCTATCGTCTACAGAATCATGCCATGGATCTCAATTTTCCTAATTCCACTTTGGATGCTCTTTACATAGTTGTTGATCGTTCAAATGATTAGACTACTATCATCCAGATCCCGAATCAACTACCAGCAGTTGAGTTTGAAAAGTTGATGCCTACTGAATAGATCACCAACTATCAGAAGGTGTTCTACACGCCTCATCGACACTCTTTTCATACGACGACTTCTCTGATTCTGAAGACACTCAAGGATGGAACTGTGAAATCCATCTACTCACGGCCTAGTGAAGATGCGGCCAACACTTCTGCCCCAGGAGGGGCTATATTCACGATCCAGCTCATATTTTTACACGAAGAAGGTAAATCTGGTCATCTGATCCATTACCTCAAATCTAATGAAGATCCGGTTTACGTTAGCCATCACTGTGGACATTTTGTATAGGATGTTGACCCATCCATGTGCGAACCCAATTGTGAAGTTTGTCTCAACCCTGAGTTAGATAGTGACGATGACGATAATTGCTACATAAGACAAAGGAAGAAGAAAAAGCCCAAATCTAAATGTAAGCCTTCACAACTGTATCATCCACTGAAGGATGATTCAGATCCAGATCCTTTATCTGGACTTGCGCAATAGTATCACCTACTGAAGGGTGATCCAGATCCAGACTATTCTAGCCCATGCAGAAGAGTATCTACTGAAGGATACAGAACCAGGTCTCTCAGAAATGTATCTACTGAAGTATACATACTTGTATCTACTGACGGATACATATCTCTACCCACTGAAGGGTGCAGACCCATATCTCTGAGAAAGATGCTAACATCGTCTGATAGTAATTACACAAAGCCAGCCATTCCTGTTATGACTCCTACTCCTATTTTGTGCTTTATGGCATTGCCATCATATGAGGAAGATTTTCCTTCATTACACAGGAGTACTGATGAATTAACGAGGGTTGTCTATAACATGTATATCCGAGCCTCAGGAATAACTTCACAAGGAACACTTATGTCAAATCTATCAGATGAAGTTCTGAACTGGCAAACACAGAATGCAATATCACAAAACAAAGTTCTAAGAAGGATTGATTCTAAGCTTGAGGGAATCAGTCACTAGACGTAAGCTACTCATCAAAAAGTTAACGCCATCTCTAAGCAGATCTAACAAATGTATCAATCATACAAAGCTCAGATCAAACAACTTGATGTTGAACTTTGGCATTACATTAACATACATTATATGGGTCCTAACTTCGACAACAAATGCAGAGAAATTGAAAAGATACAAGGAATCATGCGAAAAATGGAAAATAACATGCAATCTACACAGTCTAGAGTTGTATATGGTTCATCCTCTTTAGTATTTCCACATACACAGCCAGTATATGCTTCTCCTATGTATCAGAAGTATCCAAAGGAAACTGACTATTTAAAGGTATTCAAGTTCAATTATCCTTTTATTAGGAAGTATATACATCCTCAAACAGCTCAAGCTAAACAGGCAACTGAAGCTAAGTTGACAAGAAAATCAAAATCTAAGTCAAAGCCTGAAAGGGTTCCTGAGCCAGCATCATCTTCTCACACATCTTTTAAACGAGAACAAAAGTGGAGAAAGTCAGTGAAGATACATACACCACCAACATCTCCACCAAAGTCTCAGCCATCTAACTCTACTAGGAAGGACAAAGCACCCATGATAGAGTTTATTACAACTCTTGAAACTATGACTATAGTAAAAAAATCTTCTACCTCTGATCAATTAGATCATTCTTCAGACGCTTACTCTGGAGCCTATGAAATCTCTGACATTACTATAACAATTTCTAAGTCATCTAGTGAACTGTTCAACACAACCACTGATTCTTCAACCTAGCTAGCTGATCTATCAGAATTATCACAAGTTCTGATGACTATGTGCGAACGAACTTATGTTGATATTGAACCTAAGATAAGTGAAGCTGAATCCACGGGTACTGAACCTTTCAGACCTGCACATGTACCACAAGCTGAGCCAGTTGCACATGCTAATGCACATACCAAACCATCTTTTAGTCCTTGGTTTACGTTTGATGATCTTCCACCAAAGAAATGAAGATATCAATTGCATGAATTCGGTGCATGGATAGATTTACAGATGAACAGACCTAATCATCACTTGCTAGATATTTTGTCTGAATTCACATCTTGTTTCACTAGTCCTTTGCATGAATGGTGACAAAGTCTTTCTGAGTATCAACGAATGTAGTACGTTCAAGTCACTATAGTCGAAGCTCTTCTTGGAATTATTCATAAGGAATTCATTGGTGACTTTCAGTTGATTGACAAACAGATCTGTCAAGAGTATTTTGCTATGAAATGCTACTCACTTGACAAGTGTGATATCCAGAAGCATTACAAATGTATGACAGAGAGGTATTATCTTTTGAATAGATTGAACGATGTTAATCTTCGTTATACTTTTATCTCATCCCTTCCAGATCAATTACAACCAGAGCTACAAAGGACTACAACATCTTTGCAAAGGGATATGGCCACAATATCTCTTGGAGAGATCTACAGGCTTGCTCTCACATCTCTTGATAAGTTATGTGGCCAACATGCCTTTTTCAAGAATATCATTAAGGTTGGACCTCTGCTTAAACAGGCTTGCAAGAAGCCTTATCTTCAGATTAAGTGCAAAGATCAGAAGAAATGTGATTGTAGTACTAGGAAGAAGGAGTACAACAGATCTTATGCTTATCGTAAGAAGTTCCACAAGGAAAAAGAAGGCTACAAGCCTTTACGAAGAACTTATGGCAAAAAGAAAAGATTGATGCGGTTCTTTAAGAGGTCCTCTCATCGACAGAAAGCTAATCGATGTTTTCTTTATGGACAACAAGGTCATTTTACACATACTTGTCCTCACAAAACAAAAAAGGATATCAAGTTATTGAAGCATATGCAATCAGTCTTGCCTATTCATCCTTCCAATAATTTTGAAGATTTAATTGAGGAACAATCTCAAGAAGACGAGGACACAAAATTTGTTGTTTCTGTTACGACTAAAGATGAATCATCAGATGATTCACTACACATGCTACAGCAGCAGACATGCATAAAGTTAGATCGTACACCAGTTCTACGACCATATGTTCAGATCCAACTCTTTCAACAGGAGAAATATGATAGACCCATCAAAGTTATTGGGTTTATGGATATTAGATCCAGTAGTACGATCATGAAGCACAACATTTTACCCTCTATAGCATAGACCTCACATGATGAGTATTTTACAACTACAAATGGAAATTCTTTTAAGATTAGGCTTATCATGAAGAGAAAGATTGGAATTCGATTATTTCCACAATGTACAGTTTGGACTAAAGTGCTTGGAAGCAAACTACCTAGCCCAGACATTCTAATTGGTATGGATGTTTACAACAAAGCATAACCTTTACAAATCCTACCCATAGACCTCAGGTATCGATCATTTTTCAGTCCATACACTGACATCAAAAATGTGTTTGAACTTTCTCAAGTTCCTACACCGTATACATCACTGCAAGATAAACTGTTGGAATATTGTCCTGAATCACATACATAGTTTACTCACCCATATCCTCTTTGGAAAAATGCTGACTTTTTCATAAGTCTACCTTTCAAAAAGAATGAGGATATCAATCCTACGAAAGCCACACATCCAGGAATGACTCCTGATGATCTCAATCTCGCACAAGATGAGTATGCTGTTCTTCTAAAGCAAGGCCTCATTAAGCCTGCCAAGTCAGATTGGGCTTGTCAAGCCTTTTATGTCGATAAACACTCTGAACAGAAGAGAGGCAAAAAGATATTAGTAATTGACTACAAGCCTTTAAACGCATTCCTACAAGATGACAAGTTTCCCCTTCCTAAGATCAATACTTAGGTACTCTTTCTAAAAGAAACTGTATCTTTTCAAAATTTGATCTTAAAGCAGGATTCTGGCAATTAGGTATTCATCCAACTGAGCGGTATAAAACTGCATTTTGTATTCCAACCATTGGACTGTTATGTCATTTGGGGTTAAGGTTGCTTCGTCACTGTTTCAACGCACAATAACCAAGATCTATGAGACAATCCTCCACAGTGCCCTCATTTACATAAATGATATTCTATTGTTCTCCAAGATCTATGAGGAACATCAGAACCTACTGCAGAAATTATTGGATCTTAATCAGCAGTATGGCATTATGCTTTCAGCCTCAAAAAGTACCATTAGAATTACTGAAACTGAATTTTTAGGTATGTAGTTCAAAGATGGATTCTACCAGCCTGGTCCACATATTGCACATAAGTTGTTACATTTTCCTAATGAAAATCTCACTATTAAACAGATACAACAATTCCTCGGGATTATTAATTATATTCGTAATTTCATCCCACATATGCCAGTCTATATTTCAAGCTTATCTAAGCTACTAAAAAAAATCCACCTTCTTGGCAGCTTGAGTAAACCAAAGCTGTCTAACATTTGGAGCATCTCTGTCAAAATCCTCCGCTGTAAAAAATAGTAATAAAGGATAACTTATTTTACAGGCAGACGCAAGTGACAAGTATTGGGGTGATGTACTTATTGAAGAGCTTAATGACACGGGTAATTACTGTGGTCATGCAAGTCAACAATTCAGCTCATCCGAATTCCATTACCACATTAGTTATAAAGCAATTTTAGCTGTCAAAAGAGGTATTGAACAATTTGCTTTCCACCTCACACCTTCTCACTTTGTCATTGAAATGGACAACACTTCCTTCCCTAAAATTCTTGATCAACCCAAGAAACACATCTCTAATAGTCAATTGCTTCAATGGCAAGAATGGTTTTCCCATTATCAATTCTCTATTTGCCACATTAAAGGTCATCCCAACACACTGGTTGATTTCCTTTCTAGATCTACCAAGCCAATCTTGTTCATGTCCTCCTCTTTACATCATTTCATTCCTCTGTTTTGGCTCATAAAGTTCCCTAAGTTTTCAAGATACAAAGGTGACAATGACATGACCCTTACAGCTGTCTCTATTGATGATCATGACGCTTTGTCTTCTTAGCAGTTTTATCCTGTTTTGATAAAGAAGAATCATCATGGCCCACAAGCACTATGCCAAGATTCCTTCTTATTAAGTTACTGTTTATTTTTAGGAAAGTAGATTCCTTTAATGTTTTCTTTTTAAAAAGTAGCTAGCTTTTGTTAAAGTAACTTTGATAAAGTGTAATCATTGTACTTTACTTTTCTAAAGTAGTAATGAGTATGTTCTTAGGTAGATTTACCTTTGTCTTGCTTCACCTATAAAAACAAGGTTTCTCTTTATTTGTAAACACGCTAGAATTTGTAAGATAATATGAATATCAATTTGAGTGTTTATCTTTGAGTTCTCTCTTTCCTGATAGCTGAGTTTTGAGTGAGAAATGTTTACTACCAGTCTTGATATAGAGATAAGTGTGCTCTACACTTGCCTCGCTTGAGGATATTGTGTATCAGAAAGTCTTGACACTCAAGGACTGTCTATTTCCAAATAATTCTACTGTATGAGATTAGAACTAATGGGGAAAGAAGGTAGATACTAAGGGTAAGGTTCCTAAGAGGAAAACTGAGAGTTAAGAGCCCATTGAGCCAAAATGGCATGTGAGGGCGTTGTGTCTTGGCCATAATACCTGGAACTTACATTTTCCAGTAGTCTACAGGTTGCCTTTAGAGTAGCGTATGATCTCCAGATCAGATATTGTTTAAGATGGTGTTGTATGTCGAGGACATAGTGGTACATCTAGGACGTATCTTTCCCTGTGTGCCCTTCGGGGTCTATAAACATGCTAGAATTTGTAAGATAATATGAATATCAGTTTGAATGTTCATCTCTGAGTTCTCTCTTTCTTTAAAGCTAAGTATTTGAGTGAGTGAATGTTTACTACTCATCTTAATATAAAGATAAGTATGCTCTAAACTTGTCTCGCTTAAGGATCTTATGTATCGAAAAGTCTTGACAGTCAAAGACTGCTTGTTCCCAAACAATTCCGTTGTATGAGATTAAAACTAGCAAGGAAAGAAGGTAGATACTGAGGGGTAAGGTTCCTAAGAGGAAAGTTGAGAGTTGTGAGCCTGTTGAGCCAAAAGGTCGTGTGAGGGCGTTGTGTCTTGGCCATCATACTTGTAACTTACATTTGCCAGAAGTCTACAGGTAGCCTTTGGAGTAGCGTATAATCTCCAGATTAGGAGTTGTTTGAGATGGTGTCGTATGTCAAGGACATACTGGTACGTCTGGGATGTATCCTTTCCCTGTGCCCCCTTCGGAGTCCCTGGGTCGAATGTCATATGCTTCTCTGTGTGAATGCTTCTTTTCTCATCCCTAGCTATTCATTATTTTATCCCTTTGAACTGACAACAATTGGAGATTGTTAACTAATAGACCCAGACTCGCTAGCTTAAACATATCGGCTCTTAAATATCATGATAAAGACCTTTATATTCCACTGTACAACAAATTAATCTTTATAATACGTTTATAAGTCCACACTCTTATGTATGGGTATATAGTATTTGTTTTATAAGAAAAGAGAATGCAGAAGAATATGAAAACAGTTATGTTTCTGACCATTAGAGAGTGGGTGACTTAATGGGGAGACCATTGAAGTGGGTTCAAAAAGGCAACAAACTTGGCACTAAAACAAGGAATGAAATACTACTGATGGTGAACATAAGGACCAAAATGGAGATTGTTTCTATAATAGATAAGAAATATGGCTAATAATGAGATATAAAGTGTGGAAAAAGGTTGATTGGGAGTAATTCACATAATCTGGCATTAGAAGTTGGGTTGAAGTTAGAGGGACAAATGTTGAGTTCTGGTCCAAACTATATAGTTTTAAACATGCAAGTGCTAATACATTTGAGCTAGCGAATCAGGGTCCATTAGCTGAATACCTCCAGTTGCAGTCTCCTATATAAAAAAACAAATAGTTCAGTTTGAGAAAGGAAGCACAGAGGGAGAGGAGTACATAATATAGACCCATAATTTCTTTTTTAACATATTACATGACTCACAAAAAATTAACAAATAATGTCACTTATATTTTTCTTAACGTAGGATTAATAAATACATTAAGTTAGAAGTTAATTTTGAACATTATAAAAGGTTAAAAGTTTTTTTAAACTTGTTAAAATATTAGAGTTTAAATTAAATTATAATTAAAACTTTAAAGTGTAATTTGACAATTTAAACTTAAATGTTTTAAAATATATAACCCTAATATTTAAAAAACGCTCAACTCTGACTTAATAGTTTTATTAGAATTTATTATTTATTATATGGCAATAAGATCCATGAGATATAGCTCTACCCGCTAAAAAACATTGCCCATACCAATTGAGACTATCTTTCTCCCCAATTAGGTCTAAATCGTATATATTTTTAGCTTGCTCATTATTTCATCTTCTTTATTATTAACTCAAACACTAATCTTAACATTACAAGGAAAGTAGGAATTAGTGATAGAAAATTACTGACAAAAATGATACCGTTGCAAATTCCCGACAAAAAATCAATTTCGTCAGTAACATTGATAGGAAAATTTTCGTTTAGCGACGGTAGTAATATCTGTCTGTAAATATGGAGGGAAATCATCCTGGCAAAATTTCTGACGAACTTTAGCGACGGTATAAAATACCCATTGGTAAAAAAGGCATGATTTGTTGACGGAATAAAAAAGTTTTAAGTTTTCGTCAGTAAATGTTCAAGGTAAACATCGTCGTCTGCTTCAACTTCAGCATTTTAAATAAAACAAAAACATCGTCGTTTGGTTTGTTTACATTTAACTCACCCAAAAGCTCCGCCCCTGTGTGTTCTTCTTTGGCTGTGCGTCTCTCCCTTGCATTTTATCGTGCAATTTTCTTCTCTCTAGTTTCTCTATCGTGAACTCCTCTTCTGCTTGTCAGTGTTTGTCTTCTCCGTCACTATCATTGTGTCCTTCAGTGGAGGTATTCTTGCAGCCTTTCACCTCTGTTTTTCTGTATGTTGGATGAAATTTTGGATATTTGATAACTTTCATTTATTTGTGTATTATGTGATTGGAAAACAATTTTAAGGTATAAATGTTAACGATAGAAGGGACAAGACGTGATTTTGGTTGTGATGTTGGGATGAATTTCCGATGCATGTAAGGTGTTTGATGAAATGTCTGTTCTTTGAAAAAATGATTTCAGTTCTTTAGATAAAATGTAAGGTTAAAGGATATCACTTCTTTTATCTTTTGTTGACTTAACAAATATTATATATTTTAATTTTGTAATTTGAAAGACTTAACATTGTATATCAACACAACCGATTTTTAATACATTACAGGTTGCATTGTTTATTGTTAGGAAAATTATGTTGATGACCCTCAATGTATTTTAATTAAAAACATAGAACATAAAATTTCCTCCTTCCATTATATATTAACAATAGAAACAAAACTGAAATAGTTTGTTTTGTTACGAATTTGGTAGTGAATGTTGATGCATGTTGTTGAAGATGTATGTGCAGATGATTATTGGTGATCTTAATACATTAAGGTAAGTCAATTTACAAATTGAGAATATTTTAGGGATTTGTTTTCGTTTTCATAGTTTTGTTTTATAAGTAATTGGAGGAATCATTTTATGGAGCACTACTAAAGTAAGACATTAGAAGCAAGATATTTTTAACTTATACTCTGTCCTCCTTCCATTATATATTAGCGATAAGAAACATAAAAGAAAGAGATCGCAACTTATGATGTGACTTTTAATGAGTGGTAATGAAAATGTCAGTTGAGTTAATTATTGATGACTTAGAGCATATTGTAATAAGTTAATTTATAAATTACTTACAATATTTTAGGGTTTCTAATATCATTCTTTCTGATCTAATCTTTAATTAAAAATTTTAATTGTGTGTAATCATCAATTAATTTGTGTTAACTTAAATGTGTTTTGTTTATGAACCAATTTCATAATCTTTGTAAATCTATGTGTTAATTTTGAGAATGACCTTGATAATGGAGCTGATGGATATGACGTAGAGTATGCATTAGACACATTTGTATAAGAATTAGTAGTGACACTTGTATATACAAAACTTAAGATTTGACATAAATTTCATATTCTTGTGTAGTAGCTACAATTTATCATAGTCTTTATGACTTAGAGGATTACATAAACAAATATTACAATATTGACAAGTATATGCAAACATATAATTATTCTCTTAAGCCACTTGACATACTAAGATTTTGAACTTATGTGAAATGATTGAGCTACCACTAGCTAGGAGAATACCTAGTCACCCTAAAAAAGATAAAAAGAGGTAGAAATTTGAATAACATAAAATATAAAAAATGTTCCAAATGTAAAAGGAGAATAACTTACACAACATTCAGGTAACAATGGCATAGCTAAAGATCATGCAAAAAATGCATCACATATAAAAAAGGTGATATTTCATTACAAATAACAAAAAGGTGAAATTTTCATTATTTAACTAATTTTCATTTTTTTAATCAAATGTTAATAGATGGCAAGATCATTTAAGATTAACATAGGCAATCATAAATAGGGAGTTCAAGTATTAGCATGCATGCATTCTACATCAACTAGCATAACACATATATATAAAGTTATTAGACAAAAGAATAAGATTTATAACTGTTGAATCTAATTCTCAGTTTCAAATTGATAACCCAAAGGATTGTAATGGAATAGTAAGAATAGCATCTCTTTATTTAACATATATGCTAACAAAGATGTGAAAAGGAGAAGGCAATCACATTTTGATTTGAACTAAAATTAAACTTGATTATCTAATTATGTTCATTTTTTAATTTGAAACAATCATATGTTCTAAACCTTATTTCAAAGGAGATCTTTTGGTATGAAAAAAGTGCATTCTTTTATATAGTCATAGACAAGTAACTGTTTATTAGGACTATTAAGTGTTCTAATGTAAGAATAGTCATCTAAAGATGTCTTATTGCTTTTACGCGAAAGAGGCTGTATCAATCTCATTTTAAATTTTTATATGTTTCCTTATTAGAATGATTTCTTGTTTGACTAATGTTCTGTGTTAGTGGGTGCACCATTGATTACTTTTTCTGTCAAAATTTCCTTTTGAGTGGCTTTCCTCTCTTTCTATGTTTTGTTGCCATTCTTCTTGTAATTGTTGAGGGCATATGCTAAGACCTGATTTAGATAGTTGGTGCTTGGTGATGATGTCTCAACTTGTTAAAGAAAGGGGTGGACCCAATTCATACAAGTTACGATTGGGCCATTGCTTTGGCTTTATCAATATGTTGGATTTCTCATTTCTTTATAATGCATTGATGTAATGTTAATGAATATACTATTTCCTTGCCATGCCGCCTCTATTTTACATTGATATAATGTCTAAATCCTATATTGTTTCTCAAATGACATGCTCTGTCACTTTTTCCTATATGAAAATTAACTAATTATCATCGATACAGTGCTAAACTCAAAACTTATAGGTGTGAAATTTGTGGGATTTGTTGATTATGAACATCTGTTTAGTGCTTTGCTATAAGAATTTTTACATATAATTTAGGTCATAAATATGCTCATTGATTAAACTTCAAGATGTAATTTTGTTTCATATTATATTATTTAAATTTCTTTTTCAGGAATAGAAGCTCGGGGATTTATATTTGGGCCTCCCATCGCATTGGAAATTGGAGAAAAGCTTATTCCATTAAGAAAACCAAGGAAATTACCTGGTATTATTTCTTCAATTTTGTATTAGTTTCATCTAATATGTCCTAGGATATATACATGCTAGGTCCAATGGCATAGTCATTGATGAGTTTTTATGTTCTTCTTTAATAGTCTAACTATTTATGTTTGGGTTATGTTTGAATTATTGATGAGTACATGTTTGATTATAAAAGCATTTATTGTATGTGGAATGAGTTTGAGATCTTATGGATGATTTAAGGCATAATAAACCCCTAGGATAATATATAGGCTGGAAACCCGTGATGCAGCTCTCATGAGGCTTATCAGTGAAAAATTCTATGAGTATAGGAGTCACAGCGAGAATTTGTTTTCTTGATTTACAGGTGTAAACAATGCTACGTACCATAGTTTTGAAATCAATTATAAATCATTAATTCAATCAATTGACACTTCAACTTCAATGTGATTAATGCAAACTTAGTATCAACACAAGGAATTAATACACTTTATAGACAAGACAAATTTTTTACGTAATAAACCCCTAGGATGGTATATAGGCTGGAAACTCGTGATGCAGCTCCCGTGAGGCTTATTGGTGAAAAATTCCACGAGCTTAGGAGTCACAGCGAAAATTTTTTTTCTTGATTCACAGGTGTAAACAATTCCATGTACCATAGCTTTGAAATCAATTGTAGTTCATTAATTCGATCGATTAATACTTTAACTTTGATGTGATTAATGCAAACTTAGTATTAACACAAAGAATTAATACGTTTTATAAACAAGATAAAATTCTTTACGTAATAAACACCTAGGATGGTATATATGCTGGAAACCTGTGATGCAGCTCCCGTGAGACTTATCAGTGAAAAATTCCACAAGCCTAGGAGTCACAACGAGAACTTGTTTTCTTGATTCACAGGTGTAAACAATGCCATATACCATAGTTTTGAAATCAATTATAGGTCATTAATTCGATCGATTAATAGTTCAACTTCGATGTGATTAATGTAAAATTAGTATTAACACAAGGAATTAGTATGTTTTATAGACATAACAAACTCTTTACATAATAAACCCCTAGGATGGTATATAGGCTGAAAACTTGTGATGCAACTTCTGTGGGACTTATCGGTGAAAATTTTGGTGTATTTTGATAATGGATACAAATATCATATAGAATATAATGGTCATATATGGCAACAATAAATAGTGGAGTTTGCATACAGGGAGAATTGATAGATTATTATGGTAAAATTAATGAGATACTTGAAATTGAGTACCCTGCATTGCTAATAAAGTGAAGTGTGATATTTAAGTGTGATTGGTTTGATCCAACTCCAAATGTTGGTACAAAAGTGCATAGCCGATACAATCTAGATGAAATCAATAAGCGAAGAAGATTTAGACAATTTAAACCTTTTGTGTTAGCAATTCAAGCGATCCAAGTGTTTTATGTCCCTTTTCCTAGCTTACAAAAAAATAAGTTAGATTGGTTGACCATTTACAAAGTCAAACCTAGAGGTGTTTTAGAATCAAATGGAAAAGGAGAACAGAGAATTGAAAGTGAAGCATTTCAGGAAGATGTTTATGAAATAAATGCATCTGTCATATACGAGGATAATGAACCTTTGAACAATCTATGTAATGAAAATGTTGAAATTTTCTCTAAAGAGGATGAAGAGGGCTAGAATTTAAAGAAGAGCCTGAGTTTGATTCTAATTCTTTAGAAAAAGAAGATGATTTTAATTTACAATTACGTGACGATAGCAATTAATTTATGTTTTTAATTGAATATTATATTCAACAAATTAATTATTTCCTTTTCAATATGTTGTATAAAATATTGAATTCAAATTGTTATATTTCTAGAAAATTCAATCATATATTAATTTTAGGTTGAAATATGCCACAAAAGAGAAAATAGGATATAATGTGACCAAGGTTCAGACCACAATTCGAAGCTACTTACTATACGAGTGAAGCATCTCATGGTATAGTAACTGGAATTAAATCACCTCCTCCCCTTCTAGCTACTACACTTGCAGATGAGGCATCACCTTCTGTGACTTGTTGCTACACCATCCATCACCCCTACATCATCCACTACCCCTATACCGACAAAGATATCAGAGGTAAACAATGCAGATGAAGGAGGCAGCTACCATCCTAGAGTTGAGGGACTTGATGGAAGAACTTACATC
>JAOQML010162952.1:0-13259 GCA_027568935.1 Erythroxylum urbanii
GCATTGATGACTAAGTTAATTTTAATTTATTTTATTGATTTTGAAAATGGTACTTGAATTACATTGTTTTTTTGGTATAATTTGGATGTATAATTAAGTTAGGGGTGAACTCTTTTATGGTTTTTTAGCATCCACAAAAAAGGAAAAAAAAAGTATATGAATAAGTGAACATTAAATAAGTTCACTATATTGACTTAAAACTAAGTAAACAGGTTGAAGTTAAAAAATGGTGCTAGTATCCATTTGTAATAACCTAATTGAGTAATCGGGATTATTTATGACAAGGTGTTTAATCTTATGATAAAATGTTAGATGAATTTTTAAAACAAGTCTTCAAATGCTCTGGTGTTAATTTAAAGTTAGCGTTTTATTTTTCTTTCAATAAGGTTATGAAAATGTTTCAAAGTTAGTGCATCTTTCTCATATATATGCATTTTATACATTAGATTGAATTTTACTGATGAAGTTAAAGTTTGAAGAATTATGAAGTTAAATTGAAATGATTTATGACTTTATGTAAGTTGATAAATGAATAGAAAATTGGTGAACTTTGCAGTTAAATGAATAATGGAGAGTCTCAATTGATCTAGTTGATTTGTTAGATTATTTCTTAGAGTTGCCACCTGTTTAAATAAGAGTAATGAAATTGGTTTAACCGAGGGCAAGGAAATATTTAAGGGTGTGAGATTTTGATAAATGCTAATTAGTTTGTGTTTTAACATACTTTTGAGAGTATTTAGCTTGTGATTGGATGTTTTATTGGATTTAGTACTTAATATGACTTATATTTTATTTATTTTATTTATATACTTTGTTTTAGCTCTCTAATGAAGGAGTAATAAATATAGGAAAGCTAGAGTCAAGTTGGAGAAGTTTTAGTGTAATTTTTAGATGAAAAATGGTAAAATATGACGGACCCCTCTCTTGAAACGACTAGGTGGCTTGCCCGACACCCTATAGTAGCCCTCCAGTCAATATCTAATCTGAATGGAAAGTTCCTGTGAAGCTAAGCCTATTGCCCTTTTAACGAATAACCTTAACTCAACATTAAGAAATATAAGTAGTGGAGTTTTTTTCATATCATTTTATTAAAAATTTTGACAGTAAAACACCTATATTTTTTCTAATTCCAAAATTTCCAAAGTCTCTAAAAATGTTCAAAACACTCCTATATTCACACTAAATTCCTTACTACAAAGTTTGGACTTCAAGTCTACTCACAAGCAACCTTAAACAATCAAATCAATTAATTTTAAGGTTAAAATATATTCATGCATTTAATTTAAAAACATTTGCATACATGCGTTCTTTACATAAAATTACATTCAAAACATATTCATAAATATGCAATAGTTCCCAAATAGTATTTACAAGGTAAAAAATACCTACACTGTAGCACGTGATGAAGCTGACTACTTATGGTGTGGAGTCCCTGCTGCTGAAGCCCTTGAGCGTGCACCTGGGAGGTTTTATTTTATAAACATAAAATAGAGTGTAAGCTAAAGGAGCTTATTAAGTGTTAGATTTTCTATTTGATAGGTAATTTTCCAAATTTTAAATTAAACCCTCTTATCCTGCAAGTATATAGATTGGAAATCACATTATAGATAGGTATCGTCCCACAGGGATTGGTTAGTCACCAAAATGATCCAAATTTTGTTTTGTTCAAGAAACTCAAATAATTAGATTTGAAAGATCCCAAATATAAAAATTAAGAGTTATATATATACACTTTAGGGTTGTCATAAAATTAAGAACACAAATTTAGAAAATGATTATTTAAGTATCTTGTAAGTATTACTATAGGCGTTATTTTGAAACTGATTCCTCATAGAATTAAGTATCTTTGTTTGCTGAGCCATAATGTAAGGGACCTAACATTCATTATTGGGATATCCCATATAAAAAATGTTGCAACTCATCATTTGAGTCGATTAAGCTACTAAGCCTATATTATCAAATTTTCTACTTAATGCTTCCAACTTCACTAATAATATTGTCACCATTTCTACATTATAAATTCTCTTTGATTTTTATTTTAGCCTCAAATTTGTCTACTGGTAATTATTTATGGTAACATTTTCAATGAACTCTTACAGTTCCTTAAATGTTCTAAAGTTGGTAGTTCTGCCTGAAGATGTATCAATCAATAAATTATATTGATAAACTCAACCCACTGTGGAATGTTTACATTTGTCATTACAAATTGACTCCATGGTATGGGCAATTTCTTAATAGCTCCTTCTCTCTCTCCCACGTCTCATACAATGTCTTATCCTCTAATTGTTGAAAGGAGAAGATGTCATTCTCGAGTCTTACTATTCGTGAAGGAGGGAAATACCTCGCTCAAAATAAGTTTTTTCTATATGATAATGATCTAAATGGAAAAGACTTCAACCATAATTTAATTTGTCCCTCAATGTTGGTTAATCTTTATGTATTTTTGTTCTTGGTTATTAATTGTATTGAACTTTAGATTGGTTTTACTATTTTAACTAAACCATCATCTTGTTTTAAGATAATGGAAAAGGGTAACCACTATTATTTGTAGTCCCTATAGTATCGACACTCAATACTCACTATGACTATAATATAATTCGATATATGCACTAACTTTTATTGATCTATAGGGTAGGATTCTGTGTATCATAGGCCTAATGTTACTTGATAAAATTATTATAGATCAGTATTATTTCTCTTTTTATACTATTTTATTATTATCATGATTTTGTGTAATTACCTTATATGAATTTGTCCTGATCATATGTTAATAAAGATAATTTATTAATTAAAATTTTAAGAAGTATTTAAATGGTTGATATTAAAATTTAGTGGTTGATAGCTAAAAACCAAAAAAAAAACTTGTTACTCTTTATAGGCTGAACTATCTCAACATGTCACCAATTTATTGTTTATGTAAAAACCAATTTGAGACCTTTATTCATCCCTTCTTCAATTGTGACTACTCTTTGTATTTATGATTTATCTCTAGTTAGTATCATAAGACAATCATATTGAGATGCTTGAATAAATAAGCTTAGATAGGAACATCTCCAAGGGAAATAAGACAATTTATCTAATAGCTTTTAGCTCTTGCATGTACATAATTTGAAAAGAAAAGAACAATAGATACTTCAAGGGAATTGAAAAGTACTAAAAATCAAGTTCTATATGATCTAGTCTATTGAATAAAGGAACAAATCATTATTGGTTAGGCTTATAGAGAATGCAGCAACTTAATTGCTTCTTTAGGGATATTGAATGTTAATCAGGCATAAATTATACATTGGAATTGAAGGAAGCACTCCCCTCTTACTTTGTCCTTCCAAGAACAAATTTGTATGATTTAGTTCAAGGTAATTTCTTAAATACTAGCTTGTCATTTTTTCTAATTAAATTGAAAAGGAAGTAATTAGGCCAGTAAATAGGCTAGAAGGATTATGGCTATTAATTTTCTTTATGTATAATAACTTGTATTCCATAACAATTTTTCTAAAAAATTAAAATCTTACAAATATATTTTGAACAAAGTTGATAAGTTACGAAGGGGTCACACTTTGGATAATACTCTCAACAACTAATCTTCACTTTCTAAAATTCAAGTTACTGAAACACTATAAGAAATAAACTACATTAAGCATGAAACAAAAATTCTAGATTTTCCATTAAGTCACCAGAGTGTTATTGCATTTGCTTTCAAATTGATTGATTATAAATCTCTCCTTTATTCTTGCTATTGTTGAGGCTATCAGTGTGCTTAAGTTCTTTTCCTTTTTGGTGAATCTTTTGGTGTTTCTTTCTTTCCATATCTCCTTAAAATAGGTATCCAATGCCACTGAGTAAGCATTTTTGTCATCCTTAGATACTTGTTTCACCTATATTCGTTGAATAATGTCAGTTAAGAAAGAAGAATTAATATCCCAGTGATGTAGTTTAGTAGTGTTATTCAATAATTCCTTGGAAATTCTACATTAAAAGAAAAGATGAACTCTGGTTTCATCCTTTAGCTTGCATAAAACACATGTTTTAGGTAGAGATAAATATCCTAGTCTATCTATTATGCCTAGCTTGCTCAGTATTACTAACCACAACAGAAAGTTGGCATTTAGTTTAAGGTTGCTATTCCATATGATCCTACTCTATTATACCTTAGAAACAGTCCCTTGGATTTGTTCCTTGGTTTCCCTAATGCTTAAGTCAACCACATATATGTTATGTCAGTAGTAGATATCCTAATTTGCTAGGTTTGAGAACAAGTTTGTCATACTATTTCTGAGTTCTTTTTGAAGTTGTGCCCATTTTTCATTTTCTAGGAAAACCTGCACCTTGTCTTTTTGAGGAAAAGTGAATAGAGTTGTTAGTTTTTCTTGATTCTATATAAGAGCACCTTATCCATTCAAATTATCAAACCATAAAGAGGCCTTGTGTCTTTTTCCTACTTTACAAGTTATCTTTGATTCCACTAAACATCTTAATTTCAAGAGTTGGTTAAAAAACCAGGAATGTGAAGCTTTTGGAACCATGGCCCAAAGACATTTTCTTTTAATCATATAGCTTGACAACCACTTAATCCATAATGATTCCTTGTCCATTATAATTCTCCATATCCTCTTTAACATTAGGATTTTATTTCTACAATTTGTAGAAATCAATCCCAACCCACCCTTTTCTTTTGTTCTATATACAAATTTCTAACTTACTTTGGTAACTCCTCCATCTCCTCCAACTTTTCGCCATAAGAATTACTTCATCATTATGCATCAAACAGATAACAACTTTCAAAAGTTCTAACTTACCTCCATGTATTAGTGTTGTATTCATCTATGCTCCTACTCTTTTTTTATTTTCTTAATCAATGGGAAAACAATCCTATATCTGAGTCTTCTGGTGGGGATTGGGAGTCCCATATGTAATAGATGGGGATGGTGCTTGGTCATTCCAGTAATTTAAGCTATGTTGTTAGTAAGGTGTGAAGCACTCTGTAACAGGAAAAAAATGGCCCTTATAGAGATTGATCCTAAGTCTTGATTATGAAGTATTCATCAATAAGGAGACAGAATTCAAGTATGCTTTACTAAGTAAAATGAGGTCATCTATGAAACATAAAGTAGTTAAAGAAACCAACTTGAATTTGGAGTGGTACTTGAAGAATGTGGCATTTAGGACACTATACTTTAGTAAAAGAATGAAGACTTCCTTGCAGATTATAAATAAGTAGGGAAAAAAGGATCCCCCTGCATGAGACCTTTAGATCCCTTAAAAAATTTTATTGGAGTGCCATTGATTAGAGTCCCAAAAGAGGTAGAGGTAATGCATGCTCTTCTAGTTTATAAACATCTATGGGAACTCCAATACTCCAAATGTCTACAACAAGAAAGAATAGTTCACACTATCAAAGGCTTTATGAAGAGTTACCTTTATAAAATAATTTTATGGAGAGTTTCTTCTTGTATATCCATTCATAACCTCATACACTATAAAACGTTGTCTTCAATTTATCTACCGCTTAGAAAAGTACTTTGGTACCCACTGATTGTGGAATTCAGTACTATTTTCAATCTATTAACCAAAAACTTTGCTATGATCTTCTATAGGAAGTTAGTATAAGAAATTAGCTTAAAATCACTAAATCAAAAGGGATTAGAAGAATTAAGAGCTAAATATAAATATGTTTTATTGAACTCTTTTAGTAGAACTCCATTTTTGAAGAATTCATGCGCTACTTCCTAATAACTCTTCCTGTCTTAGACTAGTTTTTGTTGTAGAAATAGCCATTATGTCCATTTAGCCTAGGAGCTTTTACTCCATTCATATTGAAAACCACATTTTTTATTTCCTTATGTTTCACTTGCCTAATTAAATTGGAAGCTTCTTTCTCAAAGATTCTGGTTAGGAATAAATAGCCTTAGAGATTCCATAATGGAACTTGTAGGCCTTTTAGTGTCCAGAAGGCCATTAAAAAATTTCATTGCTTCGCTTATGAGATTCTCTTATTTACAAATCAATCCACCATTACCATCAATTATAGAGCATATCCTATTATAATTTCTCCTATTTGAGAGAGCATTGAAGAAACATTTCAAGCATTTATCACCTTTTTTTATCCAGTTCACCCTATCTCTTTGTTGGATCAAAGAATTATGATTATCTAGTATACGCATATAATTTTTTAGAGCTTTCTTCTCCTTATTGAACAGATATAAGTCTCCAGGGCTATTTGCTTTTAACTTTAGTATAGAGGATATCTTTTCACTAGCTTTTTCAATCTTCATTATGGTATTTTGACTTTTTTAGGCATTTAGGAGTTTTAATTCCTTTTTGACAACTTTTAGCTTCTGCAAGCATATATATTGATTTGTTCCAAACACTATTCCTTCCAATCCTTTATTTATAGATTCCTAAAATCCTTCAACAATGATAAGAAATTTATTAAGTCTAAAAGGGAATTTAACTATAACCTTTGCGAATAAATTTTCTATCTTTATAGAAGTATGATCTAGGAAGCTTGGATCTATTAAAAGATCTTTACTTTAAGTGTAAAGAGTTAACCAATCCATATTCACCATCGCTCAGTCTAGTTTTTTTCTTCTAAACCATCTGAAGGATTGTTTGTTGTTCCATATAAAAGAATGCCCCGCAAACTTGAGGTTAGTTAGTTCCACTTCCCTAGTGTAATAAAAAAGATCTTGATTGTAATTGGGCATAATACAATTTTTGTCAACTTCAGATTTTTAGAGTGTGGTGTTAAAATATCCATAAACTAGCCAAGGTCCTGAGAAAATTTTGTTTACCCTTTTTACCATTCTTCAAGTGCTCTAAATGTCAATTTTTTGAAAAGCAATATCAAATCCATATACAAAGGTAGTAAACACTGAAGTGTTCATCTTAAAAGAACCTTAGAATGTATGAGTTGCGTATTAGCTTTATATTGCTCCAATTTCACTAGGTCTTCATTGTAACAGATGATGATCCTTTTAAAACCATGATATTGGTAATTGGAGAGTAACTTCTAATATGATCCTAAACAATTTAATTTATTCATGTTTTCCTTCTTAATTTTAGTTTCTTATAAACAAAGTAACAAAGGCTTCTCCCTTAGCATAAAATCCTTTAAAGTATTAAACTTGGATACGCAATTAAGTCCCCTTACATTCAAAACAATAGTAGTCATTTTAGAACATCTTTATTTTTAGAACTTTTCCTGTTGCTCCTATTGAATTTAATTGTTTGCACCTTCTATAACTGTTCCCCCAGATTTCCCTCTAGTTGTTGTACATCCTCCATTTGCATTGGGGTAGGGACTAGAGCCTAAATTGTGAGATCACTGTCATTCCTTATAGATAGGGTTTTAATTTACTCATTTTCCTTGGATTGAGTCCTTATCTGCTTATGATTGAGAAATTTCCTCAATAAGCATAGGGTTGTCATTTATTTCTTGGTTTACTTCCTTTAGTCTTATTAGCTCAAAATAATCCCCTTTCTTAAATATTATTCTAGTAGGTGTCCATTCCTTTCCTTAAGCTCTTAAAGAAGGTCTCCATTGGTCAGTGACATACATTTTGTATTCCTTTATTGAATTTCCAGCTGACAGTCTCATTATTGGTATTTTTATCCTTCTTCTACTTTAAGATGTCCATACTAATACAAATCCTTACAAAACCAATACATGTTCTCTTGGAAGTTTTTTCATCCATGGACAAAGGCTTGCCTAGGTAGCTTTCTAGCATGCTCAGGCCCTTAGTTGTCTAATATTTAAGGGGAATACTATAAATATTCACCCAAACTAAGATGCCTTTATCTTGATGTCTTGCAACTCCATTCTTAGTTTCCAAGTTTGCAAGAATAAAGGGAGCTGAAGATGTGCCAAGGTCCCTCTTTAACTATCTTTAGAGCTTTAGATATATAGCTAAAAGTGAACACTATGTTGTTCTCTTCAATTAGCAGAACCTTCTTTAAGTCCCTATTTTTCCAATGTCTCTAATCACATGTTTAGCTTACTGGAAAAGGTGGTATTCTATCCAAGAAGAATCCCACAAGTGATGCTTCCTAGATCCTAACTCCTTCCTACATGACTTCAATAATTGTACCTACTATGGCTTTACCATCCACTTCAACCAGAGAGTTGTAATGGAGTGAGATGTCTAAGTTATCTCTTACAACTTGCTTCTAGCTTTTCAGCTTAAAGGGAAGCTTCTACTCATATTGGTTAGCGGGCTAAACTGTGTTTGAGCTTGGTGAAGTGGTAAGAGAGGGTTCAGGTTATTTGGGAGGTTGGGGTTAACTTGGATGGGATAAGGATGAGGGTAATGGAGTCAGGTTTTGGTTCAAAGAAAAAAATTGCTACTTAAAGCAGTAAAAAGATAGAGGCAAGAAGGATGGAAAATAAAGAAGACTAAAATGCCCCTTATCACAGGAGGGTTATGAAAACTCACTACTGAGAAGTGAGGATACAGGGCTAAGGTGCGATGAAGCAGGATTTTAGGCAGGTAAGAAAAGAAAAAAGACCACGGCTAGATTAACAAAGCCATAGTCGAGGCTTTCTTAGAGAGAAGATAGAGCATATTTTTTTAAATCCTTCTCTAACTGGAAAAATGTTGATTATCATTGGTTCTTGTATTCTATAATAATTATGACCTCTTAAGGATTGTGTCTCCTAACTTAAGCCCTTTTGGTGTATTATCATTTTATTAATATCATTCTTTATAAATTATACTTATATATAATTCTTTGAGAAGTTAAAAAAAATATTTCACTTATAAATAATTAATATATTTTTCTATGTCATCTAAAACCAAAAACTATAAATAATTAATAGCCTTGTAACAATATTTAATGTATTCCCTTTTTGTAGAAATGGGTAATGAATTAAGCCTTGCAAGGCAAGCAAGGTGCATATATAGATTTACAATAACATATCCGAATGTCTCCATAGAAGGAGACAACATCTAACCCATGGATAAATCGAAACACATAGGGAATTACTATCTCTTTCTTGAGGTTACATATGACATTTTCCAAGTAATGCTGAAATAATCTAGATTTTGAAAATTGTGCTTGTATATGTTGATATGACTTCTGAAATGATTTAGCAGTTCTTATTAAATTGCTCCTTGGTCAAACTTCTATCTTGGAAAATTTGAGTGTTCCTCTGATCCTAATTGGCTATGACCAGATATGAAAATATTAAACAGAAGCACTACTTCACTGTGATGTTTAGATGATTGATGGTGGGGCACCAATCTATTGTGTTGATCCATTGCTCTGAAGCATCAGAGATGTAGCATTCGTGTAGCATTGCTTTCTAAGTTTCTATAACAAATTCACATTGAAAAAATAGATGATTTATACTCTCCTTAACCTTTTTTCATACTACGCACTAATTACTGAGGTTTAAAAACTTTGCTACCTTGTCAATTATTGGTAGCTTGTACTTTAAGTCTAGCTATAGTGTAGTGGAAGCTCTAGGTTATTGGTTTTTAAACCACATAACTTTAGTCTATGGAATTTTGTTTAGGTTTCCTTAAAGTACTTTCCTATAAGAGTGATTAATGAAAATGTAATTACTATTGTGCTTCCATATGATGGTATCTTCTTCATGATTGAGGCAACTTTGGATGATCTCTAGGAATATAGAATTGGGACTAGAGGTCTGCTTGAAGATTTTATGGTTGGATAAGGCTTCAGTAATTATCACTCCTGTTGAATTGAAAGTTTGAGAGTTGAAATAACTTCTAGATTTTCTGGGGGTCATACTGAAATCCAGTTATCTTGTTAAAAAATTGTTGATTTTTCGTTCCCAATTAGATAAAAAAGACAGGTTTGAACTTGTCCCTCCTTTTTAAGATGGCTCTTAAAGTAGAGGATGAAGAGGAATTGAGATTAAGTTCCATATGCTCTTACTCTTGATGTATATGTCATAAGTTTATTTACACCAGAAAGCCTGTTTATCTGTTAGTAATCTCCATAATCTCTTGGTGAGCATAAATATGTTTAATGTTTTAAGAGGAATTATGTTGAGACCACCTTTTTCTCTAAAATGCAGACATCACTCTATTTCATTTTGGCTCTTCTGGATGATTCTTTGTTTCCTGACTAAGGGAATTTGTTACAAATCTTATCAATGGATTTGATGATAATAGCTAGGAAAGTGAGTTGAGCTCTGCCAATAGTGGATAGATTCCTAGTACCCTAACTCAAAATTTTATTATTAATCTTATCAATCAGAGTTTTGTAGTCTCTTATTGATAATTTGGATGCAGTCACTAAAATGACAGGATAAAGCATAGGGAGAAGATGGAGTTTAAAACTAGTAAAATTTTTAATAGTTTGTTTTTGACTCATTACACTTTTTAACAGAAAGAAGTCACTATTGGCGCAATTGACCTTTAGACAATATGGGTTGTTAAAAATCTTAAGAGTTTTTATGAGGGCTGAAGCAGAAGTATAGTCAACTTTAGGGAAGAATATGAGATCAACAAAGCTTAGGTTTATGATTTGCAATTTCTCAGCAAAGCTTAGGTTTATGATTTGCAATTTCTTACATCTTGAATGGAATTTAAATTCCTTGGTTCTCCACTACTCTTTTGAGAATTCTACTAAAGACTTTTATCACTAGAGCAAATAGATAGGGTGATACAAGGTCTCCCTATTTAATTTCATTATAGCTTGCGAGAGATATGGGCGGCTGCTCATTAATAAGAATTTCGAATGAAGGAGTGGTTATACATTGTGTACTCCATTGAACGAAAGATTATGGAAACTTCATAATATAAAAGATGTTTATGATGAAATTCCAATCCACATTATCATAAACTTTCTTTATATCAGTCTTAAGTAAACAATTCAAGTTTCCTCTTCTATTGGAGTAAGTTTTCACCAAATCTTGTAATAATAGAATATTGTCACCAATGATTCTTCCAGGGATATATGCTCCTTTAGTAGGGTCAATAAAGTTCTAAAAGACTCTCTTTAATCTGTGAGCTAAGATTTTGTAAATAATCTTATATATAGAGTTGTAATAGGAAATGGGGAGAAAATCTGATAACTGGTTCTGTTCACCACCTTTGGGAATGTGGGTCACAAAAGTGCTATTGAGTTCAGTGAGTAGAGACCCCTTATTGAAAAATTCCAATACAACATAAATTAACAATTGCCTTATTATAGACCATAATTTGATAAAAAAAGTATAGGTTGAAACCATTAGGGCCATGAGCCTTATGAGGATCCAATGATCCCACAGTATCTTCAATATCTTCTATGGAAACAAGTTTGTTTAAGATTTCTGCTTCTTGAAAGGTAAAGCATCCCTGTATAATTTCCCTGAGGAAGGAACTAGAAGAGTGTTCATTACTAGGTGAGTTGGTAATATGAGAACTGTTTGAATGACCCATCTATTAATTATTGTTGTGATTATCAAACTCCATAGAGATTATTTTATTACTATTTCTTTTAAAAACTACAGTCTTATGAAAGAAAGCAATGTTTCTATCTCCACTTTTCAACCATTCAATGAGCTATCTTTGCTTCATAGGCCTTGGAGAAATTTTACTAGTAACCCTTTTCCAATTCGTAAAGTTATATAGATGATGGATTGTTATAGAGATCTTGTTCGATTTTTTCAAGACCACTCCTAGCAGTGTTTAGGAGATGATGTATGTTTCCAATGTTCTTCAAGAATAGTAGCTTCATCTCATACTTGGTGAGTTAAACTTTTCTGGCATAGATGAACTATTTGGAGCTTTTAACTCTTGTCCTTAAGGCTTTCTAGATTCCATCATCAAAACCTACCAATTCAGTTAAGAAATTATTGAAACTAAAAGGTGTTTTTGGGCTTACAGAAGTTAAGTGAGTGATTAAGGATGAATGATCAGAAAGGCTATTGTTTGTAAAAAAAAAGAGAAATTGTTTGTAAATTTTGAATGCCACTACTGATTAGCAAGACTACAATCCAGTTTCTTTAGAATGAAATTGACTCCAGATTGAATGCTTTTCTACGTGAAGATGTTCCCTCCATAGGATAGTTCAGATAATTGAGTTTCAGTAAAACAATCCCTCAATTCAAGGCATGGACTTTCAATAGAACTGAGATGTTCTGCTTCTTTAACTTTAAGAATAGAATTAAAATCCCTAATTAGAAGACAAGGAATAGAGGTGTTTATAGCCAAATCTCATAGTTGATTCAATAAGAAAGACCTTTGATATGAACTATTATTAGCATATAAGAAAGAGATGTGGAGCAGGTAGCCTGAATTCTTGAAAGACACCTCAAGGCGAATGATTTGTTCTGAAATGAATCTAATAGCAACATTCATTAAGGAAGAGTCATAAAAAACCATAATTCTACCATTGGGGTGATGACTATGGTTTGTTGTTTCTTTCTACTAACTAGGAAGCATTTCTAGGAGATTACAATTCCCTTGCTTCATATGAGACTCCAAAATTTCAGTAATCATAACTTTATTCTGATTACACATGCTCTTAATCATAAGTTTTTTATAAGGAGCATTAGCTTCTCTAATATTCCATGCTAAGATCTTCAAGTGTATAACTCCATAGTTGGAGCCTTTTTTTCTTATTTGATATTCTTTTGATAACAAGTTCAAAACCTTGTTTAGTATTCTCCAGCTCATTAGACACCTTGCTTGGGGTTCTAACAGGAGTTTCATTTTGACCTACTTGGTCTGTTCTCTCTTTAAATAAGACTATGGTGTTTTGCGTATAGTTTGATTGTTTTCAACATTTGACGGAGTGTTAATGAGCATGGTGCCATTAGCCTCCTTGACTCTCTCCACTGGATTTGATGTATGGTTGTTTACTTCACCTAGATTACCAGACATTAGTATATGAGAAGTTTCAGTTGAGATGGTCGATGCTATAATTTCTTGGTATTCACCTATTTTAAATGTCCTCTGAATGGGTTGCCATATCTTCTTACTAACAAGTCCATGCATAAGATACCCTTAACTAATCTTTAATTGGCTCCGTGTTTTCATCAAGTCAAATGATGGGAATAACTTTTGGTAAATCAACCAAGGACGTGAATAGGATGCATATTCTGACAAAATTGATCCTCTTAATTCAGCAGTGGCTTGATCCATATAAATAGGCTTACCAATGAGGTTTGCTAATTAATTGAGGCTTGTAGTGGTCCAATATTCAATGGTAACTTCGTGGAGTGAACATTCTGTAGCATCCGGCGACCGGATCGCTACAGTGTGGAGCCCAGCCTCCACCGCTATCACTCCAGGTATTGTCCTCTT
>JAOQML010163030.1:0-13250 GCA_027568935.1 Erythroxylum urbanii
ATACTTATAATTTTTGAAATTTTTACTTTTAAATATTCATTTTAATTTTAAAATAACTAGACATTAAAATATATTCAATAATTGAATTATAATAGTCATTATTGTTTTTTAAAATTAAAATGAAATAATAATAAAAACCTCATGTTGACTATATGGTTTAAGCCAAATAAGAACTATGAAATTTAATTAAGAGATTGCTACCTATATGATATCTAATGTAGGTTTGGCAATTTAGCCCAGGCTCGACCTGATCTGAAGTTAATAGGCCAGGCCGAGTTGACCAAGCCTCATGTTGGGCTAGGATCCAGGTTGCCCAAGCCTGACACATCTTGAAGCCTTACGAGCAATTGCAAAATGACATTTTTTTAAAATGTTTTTTAAAAAATAGTTAGGCCCAGTTGAGCAATACTTGGGCTTTGATAGACTCAGGCCTGACCCGACCGATTGCCATCCTTAATTTATTGATTATAGGTAGTGATTGTTTTAGTACGATAATTCTAGCATCTCTATACTAATATATTAAGAAGCTGCGAATGAAATCCCTTAGTCCATCAGCTTGAAGAAACTTTGATTAAATGATAAGTAACTTGAATAAATTTTATAACTTGGAAATAACCGGTGGATGGAGCTACCTGAGGATGCTTTTCTTTTTTAGCATCATCTTTTCATTGAGATCTTTTAGTACCTATCTAGCTTACAGATGGTTTGAGGAATGTTCCATCTGTTTGCCATTCCTATATTGAGGTGAAAAGATCTCACCTAAATTTACTTAGAGTACTCTGCATCATGATATGGGTACTTTGCTTATTATCTTTGAATGTTCTTGCATTTCTTTCTTTCCATACTGCATAAAAGAAGCATTCAAATTCTATTTTGAACATCATATAATCCCTAGGACTTATTTAATGAAATTTCTTTGTCAATTTTATGATATCATCCCATTCATTATGCTAACAAAATAGGTTGTAGAAGTCGTATATTTGAGACTAGATCATAGCTATAAATTGGCATTTAAAAGTAAGTCACTAGTATTCTACATCTTTTAATTATAGAGTAAGTCACTAGTGTTCTACATCTTTTAATTATAGAGCTTGTAGTTAAGATAAAAGTTTGTAATATCACCTCTAATCCTTTTAATAGTTATAAGTTTGTTCTTAATGGTTAACCATAAAATGAAGGTTATCTTATAACTATGATACTCTTTTTGGTGAATTCTCTCGATGGATTTCTTAGCCATATGATTTGTCCTCTCATTTTAGGTCTATAACTTAGAAATTTTGTCATGATTCTTAAGAAGCCCTTGAAGTTATATGACATAACATTCCCTTAGATAATTAACTTAACTTTATCTTATATCTGCCAAAATGTGTCTAAAGTTAGCTAGATTAGGAAGTTTGTTAAGAGGCCATAGTCACTTTAATTTTTATATTATAAAAAATCTGAGTTCCTATTTCCTATCCTATTTTTCATCATATTGTTCATATTTTCCCCTCAACTTTAAGAGCTGATTTAAGGTCCACTATAGTTTTGTTTTTGGTTTTATTTTCCATAAGCTTCCCTTTCAAAAGTTGAGAATGAATTTATTTAATCTTTATTTGCAAAAATTTTTTACATTCTTTTTTGACATCAATACCTTGTCCATTATTTTGATTAGATTATGCTTAACTAGCCTTTAGCTTCATGAAAATAAAAATCATGCCATTTAACTTTAGCTCCTAATTCAATAGAAGTTTTACCATACCATAAGAAGTTCCTACTTGCATGCATCTACATTCTTCTCCATTCTTTAATTTCTTGTTTCCATACACTCACAAACACATCAAACGTCTCTTGAAACATGAAATTAAGATCAAATTCTTGTTTTAAAACAATCAAACGTCTAGAATATATACAAATATAATCATAGCATAATTTTGAGCCTAGACATATGATAATCATCTAAGAAATACTTAAAAGCATACTTAAACACCTAAAAAAACATATGATAATCTACATCTACTAGTTCCTTAAGAAACTTTATATAAATTTGGTAAGGACTTTAATACATTTGTAAGTTGCTAAGAAATAATTTATAGTTGCAATTTACTAGCAAAATAAAGAATCCTATTATTCCAGTGTCTAATTCCTTTTTGTTTAGAGTTAAAAAAAGAGAATGTCCGATAGGAATCGAACATCTTTTACTCAAGTGCCAAGGGTTACTGGGGATCCATTGAAGAACATCGAAGGACTATTGACATAAATTATGGTAAAGAAAGCTAAAGAAGCCTTCAATGACTTAATGGTGGATCTTAATGTTAGGAATGGTGTTTTTCTATTTCAAGAGGTTAAATGATGATTCAATTGAAGGAATAAGCTCAATAACTATGGTTTTAAAATGTAATCAACGCATACTTGGAAGATAATTAGCACTAATCTTACATCAGATGTTGAAGTGTGGAGAAGAAAAATGTAACCATTGTTAGTCTTATGTGGGCTTTAGATACTAGTCTTTTATAGAGTTTTATAGACTAGAGAAATAGATGCAAAATGATTCCAAAGTTGAGCTTATAAGTAGTGCTAGGCTTATCTTTGTTTTATGCACTAAAAACTCTAAAACAAGGCCAACACTAGTGTTATCTAAGATAGGCACCAAATACATGTTTTAAGTAGTTAGAGTTTTGTTATTTCAAGTAGTTATTTCTTTTTTGAGCTCTAATTTTAGTGTTTTATATATAAGAGGCCTTTTGTGATTGTAACTAAAAGATTATCATTATTATTCTTAAATAGAAAAACTTAGATAAAATTTATTCAAACCTTTTAGAGTACTCTTATTTTAGGTTCTCCAAAAGCTTTGATCTTATTTAGCTTACTAGTGGCAATAAAAATTCTATAATCTTATCACTCCAATCCTTTTTTCTAAGTGTGGTCTCATATCTATCTTATTATGTTTTCATGCTTGTATTCTTAAATGGACCTATTATGTTAGAATGATCCTTGCTCCTATTGTATTGATATCGATTCTTATTGGTCATGTTAGTGAAGGTTGTATAAGAATTTATTATTAGAGCATTGTTCTACATTTATTTTTATACGTAACATTATTTATTAACCATTTCAATAGTTTTGTATTTATGTTTCCCAATTTCATTCGGTGTTCATTTCATTCTTAATATTTTTTAAGAAATATTTTTAGATTCTTGTTCCTTGTTCCATATATTTTTAAGTTAACAAAAAATAAAGGAAGTATAAATAAGTTATTATTTAATAAGGATTTGTCAATAGAGCCTTAAAAGGTGCCATCTAAAGTTATATAAAGTGGTTTTCCTTTAAACTAAATTTACTATTATTTGGAGGTAGAATTCAACTCATTAATTTAAGAGTCTTTTCAATAAACTTATAAACTATAAAGGATGTCTGGAGTGAGAAAGAATGATTCTCTTTTAACATATTCCTTACCATCTAGCCATTAAAGCCTCATAGAATTGCCATTTTACTATTCGTACTCCGTCTTTAGCTCTCCTTCTTTCCCCTTCCATATTCCTCTTTCCCATTCTTCTTCTATTCTTGAAACTCATCGTTATCTTATATGATTTTAGCCTCTATTCAAATTTTCTCCTCTACACTCCATCGTTTTACTTCTTTAAGCAAATGTCTCACCCCCTATCATACCTTATCTAACTAACTTAATGTATGTACCTTTCTCCCTTACCATTGGAATCTTTAGGACTTCTTACTCTCTCACTACCAAGCTGTGATCTTCTATTTTACTCCTTAACATTGAACACCTTTTAGGATTAGTGCTACTCAGACTACAATCATAGTCCCTACTATTAAAAAGTCACAGTCTCAAGTTTAAGGGAAACTTTCCCTAACCTTAAACAATCCTTCATCTGTCCAGATCTTAATGATAAGAATGGAGTTATATCCTTTTATTAAAGTACTTTAAGTAGGAGTTTCCAGATGACTAAGTACTGTTGTAGCTTATTTATAGACAAGAGCACCTTGTATCTAACAGTTAGAGCTTAGACTAAAAGTAAGAGGAGTGAGTTTGTCCTTTGATAAAGTCTTTATGAACTAAGAGGACTTTTTCTTGTTCTTTTTTAAGTTGGAATCATTGGCTAACAAAGTCATTGAACTTGGTCCTTCGCACTACAATGATAAACCAATTATTTGAAAACCTAAAATGGACCTTAACAGATATAGGCTCAAAATATTCCATATTTGAGAACAATTTCATAAAATTCTTTTAGAATATTAAAGCATCATAGGCTTGAGTTATCTAGCTAACTCTATTGCAACCCCTTATCTGTGGATGAGAATACAATAACCATTAGAAGAATTGGTTTTACTATTTGCATAGAAACTAAGATAAATAGGGAGCTCCTAGATACAATAGCTTAAAAGGATAGATCCCTATGGCAATCTTAAGGAAACCTCTATCTTATTCATTTATTTATGAAACCCATAGGTGAAAAATATATATTAGAGACCTACAGGCAAAGCCTTTAAAAAGGGTGATTATGAGGAGCATAAGTAGAAAAGTTGGAATAATATAAGAACTTTGAGCAAGAATGGGCTTAATGAACAGGAAAAAACCCCGAAGTGAATTCTCACCTAGGTTCCTAGAGAACAACTTACCAACTCTAGTGCAAATGACACGAGGGATCATGTGAATGATCCCCTAGAACTCATTTTTGTGAAACTATTGAGCTTAATAATCAAGCTCTTGATCAAAATCCTCAAGATAGACTACTGGATCAGATTGATGAAGCTTCTATGAGTGATGAAGTTAAGAATTCATTTGAGTCCTTCACTCTTGTAGTGAAGAGATCAAGAAAAAAGAATTGCAAAAGGGTAAACCCCTTTTATAAGGTACCTATATCCATTTTGTCCTTGAAAGTTGGATATCTAAAGGATCCTAGCAAGCAAAAATTTGTTAATGATTATCTCAAATTAATAAAACCTTTTATCTATTACCTTTGGAAACTAAAATCAACTAGGAGAATTGTTAAAAGCTATGGTTCAGTTAGAATAACTAAGAATTAATCAACAATCAAAGCTCTCATTACAATGGAAGGATCATTGTGTGTTACAATCCTAAATGAGATATGGTCATCAGCTACTACTTTAATGCCTAAACTATACACATATCAACCTCATTCATGATGGTAAGATAGAAGCTTTTCATCACTTTTATCTATGATGCGAACCATATTTTCCGAAGGAAGTCCCTACTATAGGATCTCTATAACATGTCTTTTGGTATTCAAGTCTCATGGCTAATCATTACATACTTCAATTGTGCTTTATAAAAATCTAAATTTGAAGGGGTTAAGCTCGAAGGCTTTGTGTTTGGATTTTAGGGCTTACATAAGATCACTAAATTTGACAAATCTCAAATATAAAGGAAACATCTTTTTTATATTCTAATAAATAGTAAGTAAAATGGTTCCTTGAAGGTAATTAGATCAAGCTTTACCAAACTAGGATTAGCTAATTGAATTTTAAGGAATTAAATTAATTTTTGATAAACGATTAGCATCTAATCACTCCCTAACTGAAGTCCATTAATTTGGTTAATGTTATACCAACGCTTACCCTTTTAGATCTTTCAATTTTATTTTTCAGTATTATAAATTTCATTTGATTGTGAAGGAGTGCATGTACTCTAATGTCTAAGGATTTGATAAATTTACGTGTGCAAGAAAGCTGTGGATAATAAAAGACAAGTTAAAACTTTTCACAAGGTTTTTATAAACCAAAAAAGAATGGATATTAATAAAATTAAGAGGAAATTCATCCTAAACTAAAGCAAACTTTATCTAGATCCTGGGAATGAATTATTAAGAAAGGAAGCAAAGATAGCTCAGGAGAACTATAACAAAGCCTTAGATGCTCACACTCACTATTAAAGGAAAAATATAAGGTCCCTTGGTTATAATAAGGAGACAAATGCATTTCATTCTTTTTTAAATTAGTCTTAGCTATAAGAAATTCTAATATGATCAAATGGTTAACCAATGAAAATGGAGAAATGTTCTGAGGACAAAATGAAATAAAAGACATGGCTTTTAGTTATTTCAATAATTTCTTAGTAACCAACACTAATTGTGAATCATCTATACAGACAATTTCTTTTATAAATCTAGCTATAACTCTATCGATTGAAAAACCAATTATTTGTTTTACGTTAAAAACCGCAAGTATACAGGTCATTACTTATAGTAAAAGCAGATATCCTCCCACAGAGATTATGCTTAGACACCACCTAATTCAGGTTATGCTTCGTTTAAGACTCAAATTTGAATAATAACTTAAAAGTAAAATAAATCAAAAAAATTAGCAACAATTGAATAATGTAATAATTGAAATCTGTAAAGAGAATTAATCAAGTTATGGGAGAGGGGATTTTACCTATCGTCAATGCTAATCTAGCCTTTATGTGTTTATGGGGTGTTAGTTCTAAATGATCATAGGGTTGATTATTCTCTCTCGAGTTATAACCATTCCTTAAATTATAAACCCTAATCGAATTATGGACTTACAATCTCTCAATTCATAAATTACCTATAATTCTAGTTAGTTCTAAAGCTCTCTAATAAAAAATCAGGTTTCACACAAGATTTATCTCCATGAAATTTCTGATTAGATTGATTAAGTGGTCAATTAGATCACCTAACTCTCGTTAATCCAATATAATCATTTTTATCTGGTTCACCCTCTCGGTATATTACCAAAATATGCTAATACATCAATCAATCAATCATAACACCCAACTTAAGTAAACACAAATCAACTAGATTATCATTAAAGATAAGCAAAATCCCTAAGGTAAAGTTAGAACATCATGAACAACTTAAAATTCATATCTATACAACCAATCTCAATCTTACACATTAAATGAACAAAAAGGTAAATGGGGAGGAGATGAAACTTAGGTTGGATGATTTGGGAGTGCAATGGCGTCAGGAGATCACCTATTTTAGGTAGCTTTGGCATCGAAATCCTCTTCTTCTTTTCTCTCTCTTCTTTCTCTCTCTCTTTTGGGTTTTCAAATGTAGATAAAATGTAGGCTCTCTCTAGGGTTCCATCATTATCCTTTTATAGTCATTTCTAATTAAGACAACCCTAGTCTCTTTTTGGGGTTTGAAATGTCCAAAACGTCCATCGAAAACTTGAATCCAAAAGTGTTCCACATCTGTCTGTGCGTAGGCCACAACTGTGGCCTATAGTGCATAATCATGGCTTAGTTATCTACTCTCTGTCATGATCGTGGCAGATCCCCCACAATCGTGGCCCTATACTTGAGCTTTTGTCACGATCACCACGATCGTGATCCTATGTTAGTGTTTTTGTCACGATCGTGACAGGTCCCCCATGATTGTGGCCTAGTGTTTTGATTCGGGTCTCCTCCAAAACTCTTCCAAATTCTCTAAAACACTAACGAATTCATCACGGCACCTTATATATATTATTGAAGCAAAAAACCATGTTCTCCTAAAGAACACTTAAAACACAAATGTTTATGAACTAACACAATTCTTAAGCTAAACACACACTAAACAATCAACTTAACCACTAAAAAAATCAAATTATTGATAAAAATACAATGCAATCTACACCTATCAACATCCCCACACTTAAACTTTTTCTTGTCCTCAAACAAAGATCAAATACAACTAGTAAAATTCTATCACTTCATTTTCATAAAGATTAAAGCATGCAATCCCTCAAACTTTGGCTAACTCAAGTGTCAAGCTACTACACATATCATGACTAATTTTCATTGGTGCACATAAGCAAACTCAACCCATAAAACCATCACTCAAAGATAAGTATAAATTCAAAGTGGACCTTTATTATAGATTTCACTCATTTCTCTCAAGTGTTTGATGCTTAGTGCTTCGCTTAAACTTCCTATAGGAAACCACACTATGATAGGCTTGCTAATACACCAATTCTTCTCCACAATGATTACATGCTAGGATAGATCAAAAGGGCTTTTTTTCGGATTGCAATGTGGCTAGGGTTAAAGTGGGTTAAACAAGTTTTAGGGCTTTATCACAAGCATTTATAAACTACTAAGTGTACCAAAGGATGACAAAGATAACTTCTAAGATATGTAAATAGATAAGACTACTTCTTCGCACTTATTATAGTTACTACATGTTATTCATTTTTCTTTTCTTTTCTTTTTTTCTTTGATTTTGTTATTTTCTCTTTGTTCTTTTTATTTTTCTTTCTTTTTTCATAAAAATAATAAACAAAAAACAACAACTATATGCAATGTGCTCTTAACTTGTGATTCCACACTAAAGTATCACATAGCACTCTATTAACTTGTAATTGACTAAGCTAATGGGGATTATGGGGTTTAAAATTGGGTGATTTCAAGAAAACAAAGGTTAAAGGCTCAATAGAGATAGCAAGGGATAATAAAAGGTAGGTCATTTAAGCCAAAAGGTTAAAGCAAGAAGGCCTTAATCATTTCTATCTAACATGCATTCGGTAGATTTAAACCGATTCAAAGCAAGTTTGAAGGTAATTAACTAAGGAAGCATCACACAAACAAAGAAATAAAATGACTATAAAATGGAGTCACAAAGGCTCAATTCCTCACATAGGCTCAAATGAAAATCTATTATGCTTTTAACATTAGCTCATTGTTTAAGTGTCAAGTTCTGAGTAAGCTTATATGGCTAACTACTTTCTGAGTAAGCTTATGTGGCTAACTACTTTCATCACTCCATATGATTCACTCTCCACTCACCACTCAAGTAGCCTAATTTAAGTTCACACATGCATTTAATCTCATTCTAACTAGTATGATAGAATCTCATGGCTTCAAATTCATCAAAAAGATTCAAATGTAGGGGAAAGGACACACCTAATACTAACAACCTAACATGCATCCTAAATGACACACAAAATGCAAACATAGATGCAAAGACTACCTCCCCACACTTGAACAAAACATTGTCCTCAATGTACAAAAGAGAACATCTAAAACCAACAAAAAATACCATGAAAAACAAAACACAAAACACAAAAAGAATAATAGAAGAGATTAAGAGTAAGATGGGCTTATAGTGGTGGTGTTGATGGAAGTGGCACATTTTTCCTTCTCATCCTTTGGTCCTCCAATAAGCTATAATTCACAATAAATCTTTAAGTAACCTCAAAACGTATCATTAGGGACCTAAAAAACAAGAGAATGGAGTGCAAAACCAGTTAAATGAAACTAGATATTATCAAATCAAAACAACACCATACTAATATAAAGACAAACAAATGAAAGACAAACATGCTAAGTTATGGTCATTAACTTGACCATTCCATAAAAAGTCATAAAAGTGTGAGTAAAAGGCAAGAAAGTACTTCCCTTTCTTCTGAGAGTGGCCCTTGAAAATAAAACTTGCATTTATTCCTATTAACCTTAAAAGTTTCACCCTTTTCATTTTCTAACTCCAACGCTCCATAGGGAAACAAGTGACTATCCTTGAATGGGCCACTCCATCTCAACTTAAGCTTTTCAGGAAATAATAGAAGTCATGAATTGAATAAAAGCACTAAGTCCCCACTCTTGAATTCCTTTTTCTTAGTATGGCCATCATGCCACTTCTTATCCTTTTCTTTATACAACTTGGCATGTTCATATGCATTTCTTAATTTTTCCAATTCATTAAGTTGTAACAATCTCTTTTCTCCTGCTAGCTTCCAATCTATATTCAATTTTCTAATTTCTCAATAGGCTCTATGCTCTAACTCCAATGGTAAATGGCAAGCCTTGTCATACATAAGTCGATATGGTATTGTGCCTATGGGAGTTTTGAAAGCTGTCTTGTAAGCCCACAATGCATCATCCAACTTCAAAGGCCAATCTTTCCTTGAAGTGTTCACTACCTTCTCCAAAATCTTTTTCAACACTCTATTCACCACCTCCACTTGGCCACTCATTTGCAGATGGTAAGGGGTTGCCACTCTATGATGAATATCATATCTTCTCAAAAGAGCCTCAAATGGTTTGTTGAAAAAGTGACTCCCTCCATCACTTACGATAGTTCTAGGCACCCTAAATTGAGTAAAGATCTTCTTAATGAATCGTTGCACCACTTTGCCATCATCTGTTGGAGTAGCTATTGCTTCAACCCACCTAGACACATAATCAACTCCAACCAATATATAAGAGTTACCTAAGGAAGATGGGAATGGTCCCATGAAATTTAAGCCCCATACATTAAATATCTCCACTCCATGATGTTTGAAAGTGGCATCAAATTCCTCTTTGAAATATTTCCCACTCTTTGGCACCTATCACAATGCGAGCAATCATCACAATTGCTCTATAGTGTCCAACATAAACTGAACTATGACACTGGGTTAAAATTTTAGGCATTTCATCTTCAAGGACACACCTGCAAATCAAACTATCAACATATATTTTATATAACACAAGTTCATCCCAAATATAGGGAGAACACTGAAATAAGAACCACTTCTTTTGTTGATGTGAGAGATTAGGGGGAAGAATATCACTTGAGAGATAGTTTGCAATATCTACAAACCAAGGAAGAAAAGGTTACCATCATTAAAGCCTCGTCAGGAAAACGCTCTTTAATTTCCTCTTCTTCTTCATTTTGTTCTTGTTCAAGTCTTAATAGGTGGTCTGCCACAACATTTTCTACTCCTTTCTTATCCTCAATTTCAATGTTGAATTCTTAGAGCAAAAGCCTAGATAAGCCTAGCCTAGGCATCCTTGTTTGCAAAGAGATAACACAATGATGTATGATCTGTAAAAATAATAACTTGTGAGCCCAAAAGATAAGAACGAAAATTTTCACATGCAAATACTACTACAAGCAACTCCTTCTCAGTGGTGGTGTAGTTTAGTTGTGCTCCTGTCAAGGTCTTACTGGCGTAGTATATTGCATGTAACTTCTTTTCCTTCTGCTGTTTGAGTACATAGCCATTAACATGGCCCCTTACATCACACATGATCTCGAAAGGAAGTGACCAATCTGGTGTCTTCAAAATAGGTGCTATTGTAAGTGTCATATTTAACTTGTTAAAAACATCCAAATAATCATCATCAAACACAAAAGGCACATCTTTAACTAACAAGTTAGTTAATGGTCTAGTAATAAGAGAAATCCTTAATGAACTGTCTACAGAACCCTCCATGACCAAGGAATGCTTGGATGCCCTTGATGTTGGTAAAAGGTGGAAGCTTTTCAATCACTTAAATCTTAGCTCGATCTACCTCAATCCCCATGCATAAGATCTTATGACCAAAAACTATTCCCTCTTCACTATAAAATGACACTTTCTCTCAGTTCAAGACTAAAGAGACTCCTCGCATCTTTGTAACACTCTATCCAAATTAAATAAGAATGATCAAAAGAGTCTCTAAAAACAGAGAAGTCATCTATAATTACCTCCATAAAGTCCTCATTTATATCCGCAAAGATGGCCATCATACACCTTTGGAATGTAGTTGGTGCATTGTGTAGACCAAAAGGCATCCTCATGTAAGTAAAAGTCTCATAAGGATAAGTGAAAGTGGTTTTCTCTTGGTCTTGTGGGTATATGAGCACCTAATTGTATCCTAAATATCCATCAAGAAAGCAATTAAAAAAATGGCCAGCCACCCTATCAATCATTTGGTCCACGAAAGGTAAAGGAAAATGGTCTTTCTTGGTGGCTAAATTAAGCTTCCTATAGTCAATGCACATTCTCTAACCTGTGATGGTCCTAGTGGAAATCTGTTCACCTTTTTCATTCTTTATCACTGTCATGCATCCCTTCTTAGGCACACATTACACTAGACTTACCCATTCGCTATTTGAAATTGGGTATATAATACCTGTATCTAAAAGCTTCACCACTTCCTTCTTCATAGCCTCTTGCATATATATATTTAACCTTTTTTGCCTCTCCCTCACTATCTTGCATCCTTCTTCAAGGTTAATCCTATACATCACCACATTGGGGCTAATCCCCCCAATATCATAAATTTGCCACCCTATGGCTCTCATCCTTTTCTTAATGATCTCTACCATTTTCTCTTCTTGCTCAACATTCAATTGGTTGGAAATAAAGATGGGTAAGGTGTGGTCCTTGCCTAAAAATGTGTATCTCATGTGAGAAGGTAAGGGTTTTAGTTCTAAAGTGGGAGGCTTTATAATGAAAGGTAGTGTGGGTGCATCCTATCTCTCTAACTTCTCTCTCTCACCCTCCTTACACAATTCCTCTTCACTCACACTCTCATCCCTATGCACTTTAACAATTCTCTCAACTTTCTTTTCATTTTCCTTTTCAACCTCCTTCACATAATCATCCACGTCATAAATCTTCATACAAGCACTTTCATCCACCGGTTTCTTCAAAGATTTAGTGATATTAAATTCAACCTATTTATCACCAATTCTCAAAACCAAATTTCCTTTATACACATCAACTAATGCCCTACCAATATCTATAAAGGGCCTACCCAAAATTAATGGACAATTCCTATCTTCTTCAAAATCCAACACAACAGAATCAATAGGAATTATAAATTTATCCACTTTTTCCAGAATATCTTCTACTACTCTAAATGGTCTTGTGATGGATTGATCCACAAGTTGGATAAGCATAGATGCTGGCTTGATGTCTCCTAGCCCTAATTTCCTAAAAATAAATAAAGGAATCAAGTTAATACTTGTGCCTAAATCACATAAGCATTTAGAAAATTCAAAATCACTAACAACACAGAATAGTAAAACTCCTTGGATCTTGTAATTTTGAAGGCATTGTGCTTATGATGATTGAACTACAATTCTCTATCAAGGTCATCATTTGACTATCCTCCCAAATGCATTTGTGTGTCAATATGTCCTTGAGAAACTTCGCATACTTAGGCATACACTCCAATGCCTCCACCAAAGACAAATTAATTTGAAGTTTCTTTAATTTCTCTAAAAATTTATAGAATTGAGTGTGGACTTGATGTTGTCTCACCCTTTGCAGATATGGAATCTTAGGGCCTGTTTAGTTGGATATTAATTAATGGAATGGAATAGAATGTAATGGAACAGAACAAAACGATTTATAATGGAATGGAATGTAATATAGTGAAATCTTGTTTGGGAGGGATGGAAAGGTTTACAATGTAATGTCGTGAAATGTTGTTTGGAAAATGGATTGAATGGAATGTAATATATAATAAATGACTATTATACCCCTTATATTAAAATGGTTCTTACAAGAGGTTTATTATTTTATTATTAATT
>JAOQML010163039.1:0-13250 GCA_027568935.1 Erythroxylum urbanii
TCGTTTTCAGTTTAAGTAGACAAAATGTTTCGAAAAGAAAAAGTGGGCCCACATGAATGATAAGTGATAAGAGCTTTTAAAAAAAATTATACCGAGTTTTTAAATGTTAAGTGATGTGACACGCCACCCTCGAGGGGCACAAATTCGGATATCACCATCGGTATCGGGTTCGGGTCCAGCGTGAGTGGGGTGTTACAGAGTGTCTCATTTTTGGCTACTTTCTTCTAAGAAAAATCTCCTCCAAAGTTTTCTTCTCTTTTCCTACCAAAGGATCTTGTTAACCAAGTTGTCTAAAAAGAACAAGTGGTAGGTCGGATTGGATGAGGATACAATATCAAGAAAAGGATACAATAAGGTGAAGAGGATACATCACCTAGGAGAGGATACATTGCCGAGGATAGGATAAAACAACGAGGAGTTAAAGCTGTAGCGAAAGAGTCAGTAATATTTTCCATCTTGTGATTATGCAAATGTTTTTTCCTTATACTGTATCATGTATGGCTATGCATGTTGATTTGGATATATTGCTTCTGCTGAAATTTTGATTTCTAAAAGGTTTTGAAATCTAACGTTTCTTCCGAATCGATGCATGTTTTATTTTTCGATCTAACATAATGACCCCGACAAGTGGCCGTGGGTATCATCTCCTTCTATCAGGAGTGGTAAATCTTTTATTGGCTACCTAATTACCTTCGAATGCTAATAGCTCTACCCAATCACTACCATAAGAGTGACCTCGTCTTGAGATAATAAGGAATGATATCAAAGTATAGGATTAGTATCCAAGATGTCGTTGAGTACCTCAAGTCTAAGGATATTTGCACCATTGATTTGATTTGATGAGATTGATCATTGACATTTGATAGATCATCCATATGATAATCTCATAGTAGTTTTTCCGATGTACTTACTACTCTTAGCAAACATCTACATGTTAACTCTAAACATATCATAATTACAATTTGTGAGATGCATTGCTTGATCAAATTCAAAGTGCATAATAATTGCTAGTCTATCTGGATTAATAATGTCCTATCTTATTAATCCTATGACTAGGGATTATTTAGATACTAACATAATTGCACATGATAGGAATCCCATTATCATGATCTCATCATGATTTCCTTCATGCTATGTTTTATATCATGGACTTCATTAATTTGATTTAAGATAGGCATCAATTCTTATATAAACGAATATCAAATTAATTAAAAATGCCTTTTGCTTTATTAATCAAAATAAAGTTTGTACAAAAATGCTAAAGGTGATTGCCTTTAAAGCACTACTCTAGCAATCCCCCACTTATACTAAAGCCAATCGCCTTTGTATCTAATACTATAGGCGAGTACACTAGAATCAAATTTTATTTGAGGAAGTGGCTTAGTCAAAAAATTAGCGATGTTCTAATCTGTGGGCACTCTCTCTATATTCACATCACCTCTGTTAATTATCTCCCTGATAAGGTGATAACTCCTGAGTACGTGCTTGGACCTCTGATAAGACCTTGGTTCCTTGGCTTGAGCAATAGTCTCATTGTTTTCAAAGTACAACAGTATTAGGTTTACTATGTTTAGAACCCTCCAATTTTCATAATGAACTTCTTTATCCAAATAGCTTCTTTCGTCGCTTCCACAGCTACAATATACTCTGGCTTGGTCATTGAATCTGCAGTCATTTCTTCTTTGGAACTCTTCCAACTGAATGCTTTACCATTCAGTGTGAAAACATAACCTGACTGGGATTTGGAGTCATCCTGGTCAGATTGAAAATTGGGATCCGTATGTCCGCTCACTATAAGATCTTCATTTCCATATATCAAGAATATATCCTTAGTCCTTCTCAAATACTTTAGGATATTCTTGACAGCCACCTAGTGACACTCACCAGGATCCGATTGATTACTGCTCGTAACACTTAGCGCATACGATATATCGGGTCTTATATATGACATAACATATATGATTGATCCTATTGCTAAAGTATATGGGATCATACTCATGCAAGTACTTTCATCTTACGTCTTGGGACATATTGATTTCAAGAGTTTTGTCCCATAAGTCATAGGAAGAAACCCTCTTTTGGACTGCTCCATTCTAAACTTCTTTAGCACTTTATCTACATATGTCGACTATGAAAGACCTAGCAACTTCCTTGTTCTATCTCTATAGAAGTTTATTCCCAATATATAAGTTGCTTCTCCAAGGTCTTTTATGGAAAAATTCTGGGATAACCAAAATTTGACTAATTGCAAACTTGAGACATCATTTACTATTAGTAATATGTCATCTACATATAATACAAGGAATATGATAACACTACTACTAACCTTCTTGTACATACAAGGTTCATCAGGATTTTGTGAAAAACCAAACTCTTTGATTGTCTCATCAAATCGGATATTCCAACTCTTAGATGCTTGCTTCAATCCATAAATAGATTTTTAAAGCTTGCATACCCTTTTGCCATCTTTACGAAGTCCTCAGGTTGTATCATATACATATCCTTAACTAGGTTTCCATTTAGGAAAGTCGTCTTCACATCCATTTTCCATATTTTATAATCATAATGAGCAACAATGGCTAGGAGTATTCTAATGGATTTATGCGTGGCTATGGGGCTAAATGTCTCGTCATAGTCAACACCTTGTCTTTGACGATAACCTTTAGTGACTAGCCTCGCTTTATAGGTAATCACATTATCATCTATGTCAATTTTTTTCTTGAAAATCCACTTGCACCCTATGGTTTTTGGCCCTTCGGGTAGGTCAACCAAAGTTCGTACTTGGTTTACATACATGGAATCCATTTCGACCTTCATGGCTTGAAGCCATTTTTTAGATTTTGAACTCTTCAGAGCCTCTTCATAGGTTATAGGCTCTTTGTCTTTTATGAGCAATATGTCATTTTATTCATTTACGAGAAATCCATATCTCTCTGGAACATTGCATATCCTACTTAGCCTACGAACATTTTATGCATCAAAAGGTTTGACTGCTGTCTAATCTCCGTAAATAAAAATTTCAGGTTCAGGCAGTTGATATGTGTCTGTTTGAGAATCATAATCTTCATCAAGTTCAACTTTTCTCCTGCTGTCTTCTCCTAGAAGAAAATCTTTCTCCAAAAGGACAACATGCTTTGAGACAAAAACCTTTTGTGTTAAAGCATTATAGAATTGATATCCAATTGTTTTCTTAGAATATCCTATAAATAGACATTTATCAGATTTCAATTCAAGCTTGTTTAATTGAATCTGCTTCACGTAAGGACTTGTTTAATTGAAGGTACTCCTTACATATCTCATAAGGAGTACCTTCAACTTCTTTTGAAGGGACTATGTTTGTCATATAAATAGCAGTCTCGACTGCATAACCTCAAAATGATTTCAGTATATTTGCTAACCCATCATTGACCTTACTATGTCTAATAAGATTCGATTTCTCCTTTCATCCATGCCATTATGCTGTAGTGTGTAAGGTGCAGTACACTGGGATGTTATCCCATTATCTCCAAGATAAGTTGGAAAATCCTCGTTCAAGTATTCACCACCTCGATTTGATCAAAATGTCTTGATACTTCTATCGAAGTGTTTCTCAACTTCATATCCAAATTATTTGAACATTTCAAATGCTTCAGTCATACATCTCATTAGATACATATACCCATATCATGAATAGTTATCAATAAAGGTAATGAAGTACATAAAACCACCTCTGGCATGAATAGACATTGAACCACATACCTCAGAATGTATTAGGTCTAGTAACCCATTCACTCATTCACCCATTCCTTTAAAAGGCTATTTAGTCATCTTGCTTAACAAGCAAGATTCACCTGTGTCATATGACTCATAATCAAATGACCTTAAGCTACCACTCTTGTGTAGCTTAGTCATGCGTTTCTCACTTATATGGCCAAGTCAACAATGCCACAATTAAGATGATTTTAAGTTATCTCGTTTTTGTTTTTTTATTGTCATTGATATTTAAAATTGGATTTCACATCTAATATGTAAATACCATTGCACAATGTTGCAATACCATACAACATTTCATTTAACTTAATTGAACAACCATTTCTTGAAAAAGTTAAATGAAATCCCACTTTATTAAGACATGAAACAGATACAATGTTCATTGTCACAAAGAGTACATAATAGCAATTATCCAAAATTAGCTCTAAACCACTAAGATGATATAAAACATATATTCCTACGGCTAATACAACGACTTTTACTCCATTTCCCACACATAGGTCCATCTCTCCCTTCTTGAGCAGTCTATTATCCCTAAGACCCTGCATATCAACACATATGTGTGAGCCACATCTGGTATCTAATACCCAATTGTTATGATCAGAAATAGTATTAACCTTAATGACAAATAACATATATACCCGAATGTTATAATCAGAAATAGTATTAACTTCAATGACAAATAACATACGTGAAGTAGTCAGTGGGGCAGCTAATGCCTTCTTTTGCTTCAGCGACTCTAGATAAGCTTTGTAGTTTCTCTTCTAATGTCCTTCCTTGTTACAATGAAAGCATATCCCCTTTGATGTTGTCTCCTTCGCTTTCTTCTTGGCTACATTTCCTACTGGCTTCTTGGACTTCTTCTTTTGGCTCTTTTTCCAAGAACCAAAAGTTGAGTCCACCAGCATCGTAGCCTTACTGTCTTTCTTGACAGTTTGCTCAGCTATTTTAAGCAAATTAATCAGCTCAGGTATCGTTGTGGATATTTGATTCATCTGATAGTTAATCACGAATTGTAAATAACTATCGGTCAAACTAGTCAAAATTAAGCCTATACTTAATTCATGATCCATTATGAAACCTAAACTACTTAACCTCTCAATATATCCATACATCTTCAGTGCATACTACACTTTAGATGATCCCTCATCCATCTTAGAGCGAAAAAAGCAACCTCTAGGTCTTGAACCTTTCAGACCGAGCTTGCTCATCAAACAATTCCCTTAGATGGTAGACTATGGTATGAGCTTCTATAGCCTCGTGCTGCTTGTGCAGTTCTAATGATATAGAGGCCAACATTATACAGCTAGCCAGCTCACTATCATCTAGTAGCTTATTATAAGCTTTCTGATCCGCATTAGGTGCATCAGTAGTAGGGGATCGAGAAGTGGTTCATCTAAGACATATCCTAATTTTTCAAATTTGAGAACAATTCTAAAATTCTGTAGCCAATCTAAAAAGTTAGGTCCCATGAGTTTGTTGAAGTCTACAGTTCACACTAAATGAAGACATCGTGGTGATTCAATAACTTAGAAAAATGAGAGAAAGTGTTAGAATGTAAATGTATACTAATGCATATTGATAAGGACTTTAATCAAATGCATCATAGGTCCCATAATTCTTATTCAAATCATAGCCCTCACTAAGAATTCTTGAAAACTTATAGTTTTTTTAATGGGTTGATATCCAATATCACTAAGAATGACCTTGGTTTTGCCCAATAAGCCACCTTAGGTCAATCGGTAGGTATCATTCATACCAATTGCATTAAGTTATGCAACTATCGACTTGTGCCATCAACTATTGATTTAACACACTCATTGAGTTATCAACTCTTAATTTCTATATATGTAACACCCCACTACTATAAAGTATATACCTGAACATCCAGAGGACATTCAAGAATATACGCTATGATAATGGCATGTTAGAAAAGTCATATTCACTAATTAAGGCATCATAAAATTTTCAAACATTAAAAAGGGCTAACTTTTCTTATTTCATTTACTAACATAATTTACACTGTAGCAGCACATTTCATTAAAAAAATATTTTCAACATCAAAAGTGTTTGGCTTACTACTCATTTTACAAAAGATTTACATGAAATGAGAAACTATATACACAATCTGCAACTCCTCAGATGTTACCTGACCAAACCTTCATTTTTTAATTTCAAAATGTTCTTCTAGAATGTCTTAAGAACTAGGTCTCCTCTCTCCTACCTGAAAAGCCATGTTATAATTTTGATGAGTTTTGTGAACTCAGTGAGTGAACCATCATTGATGTGCTAACTCATTCAGAACATGAAAATATAAATCAAATGTACAATATTCCTCTTCTCAACAATTCATCATGAATTGCACACATCTCATATAAGCTTTGCAAAATAATTCATCCATCCATTCCAATCAATCTTATTGTCTAATGTACACAAATATGACATATCATAATGTAATCATAATTCAGAAATGTTTTCACAATCGTATATTTGCAAATGCATATGCACATGAGACTTCACTTTCGTTTTTATTTTGTTGTGATTGAACGCCTATTACTATCCCATATCCCTAGTGGATATCGAGCTCATTTCATATTTTGTCCTGTATCCATTATGGATATTGGGCTCATTAATCACTAAGCTTATGGCTCTTTATGCACATGTATAAGTTTTAAGCTCCTTCAGACTGGCCACTCCAATCACAATGCCTTTAATTGATCATGCATATCAACGTGATAAATAAAATTAGAAAATATGCTATCAATACCATTTATCCATAATGCACAGTCAGATTCATATGTTCGTCGAACCTTAGGCCAGCATTTAACATTATTGTTAAGTATAGAGATATCATTCAGATTCATATGTAATCAGAACACTCCTAATACATTCCCAAATATCAAACTCCTTGGACCATTAAAGTCTGGAATTGTCACAATAAGATCATTAATAGTTCAATAACTGAAAATTAAAAAAAAAAAGTCAATCCTAGTGAAAATATCTAGGCTGACTCACAATATGCTCCAAATAACACTATTGCCTTAACAGATCGACAATGTCTAGATTTTAGCATTCTACTTGTGCGTCTAAAATCATTCAATACATACAAAATTCACATTACCAAGGTGATCAATCAAATACATATTCAATCATGTACATATATATTTATATATCGCATTCAATGCATGCTCAATGACTTTCCAAGGTATGTGTCCTTATTCTCATTTATTAACCAATCTTACGTTATAAGAATATTTTCATTCTTTTAGCACTCCTTCATTTCAAACTTAAATACATTATTATCAAACATTCTCTTCCTTAAGTTATAACATTATTTAACAACTTCAACTTATCAAACACTCAACCAACTTATTCAACAACAAATTAGATTCATTTTAAGCCTCAATCAAATCCATATGTATTATAATAAAGTACCTTAGCATTAGTTGTTTCAAACATTACTTAAAAGACATCATTTCACTCATTATGCTAGACCATGTTCGTGGTGAACCTCCCCATGATTGTGACAAAAGCTTGTGCATCAGCCCACGATCGTGGGGACTATGCCACAATAATGACAGAAGCCAAATATCTAGGCCACGATCATGCACTAAAGGCCATAATCGTGCCTGTCTTTCTTCCTTCATTTTTCCACGAATTCTGAATATATAGAAACATCATTGACACTCCAATTTTTTCAAAATTCATGTACATTTATACAACCTCATTTAGATATGAATTATACTCCAAATCCAACTCAAAATTATTCAATTGATAGCTTACAAATCATGGTCTTTCATGCATCAAAAAATCAAGCCAGAAACTATCATACATTATCTTGCTTATAGTCCTAGTTCTTTCTCAATTCAAGAATACTATATTTACATCTTACTTTAAAATATATTCACCTTCAGTATACTTTAAATCCAGATCTAATTCGTCCTTGAATTGACCTAATACCCATGGTTTTCACACCCTAAGAACAAGCAGAAAACATCTAAGTTTATCTAACATATTTCGGCACAAATCAATATTAACACCATACACATTTCATTCCAATTCAAGCATTATTCTCATACTATTAATCATGCCATAAAGATCGGATTGTCACTTATTAGGTTTCCAGCTCAGCTCAAAATTCCATATTATACTAGCCCTTCATGCAAGAAAAATTAACACAAAATTAAGGTGAAAATGAGCTAGTTTCAACAACAAGATGAAGGTAAAAATAGGCTAATTTCTTGGCTAATTTGTGAAGGATTAAAGTGTCGATTTCTTGTAACAATTTAGCTAGGGTTAAACTACAATTTAGAGAGAAGATGGATGCAGTTTTAGTGGAGAAACAAAGAAGGAAGCAGTGGAAACTTGCTTAATCAACATGCTAGGTGTCTTTATTTGATAATAACATTTATTTTAAGGCATGGAAGACATTTGCTTACTTAATAAGCTACCATTAATCCACTCCTTAAGCTGCCATATGTCTCCTATTCATCAATCTACATGTCTCCTAATAATTAGTCTATATGTCACACAATAATTGGTCCATTTGTCAATTAATTACTAGTCTATTTGTCAGTCATTTAACTATGCCAAATGTAACTCAATTTTAGGCTTAATAGCCATAATTTTTCATGTATCAATTTATTTTACCACTTGACATCTTTCCTAATCCAAATGTACATATTAATTCATCAATCTACCAATTAATCATAATTAATTCCAAATTACTAATTCGAATCCAATCAAATCAAAATTCAAGACATAACTATTTACAATTTAGACCATGTTCACTTTTAATCTTTCATACCCCGAAATATGTCAATTGAGTGCATATGCTATCTTTGTAATGTGTACAACTTATAATTCATGTGTGTATGTCAATGATATGCATGTACATGAAATACTCACAGTGCTAATACTTATTCACAATGATTTAGGGTTCTAATCCTAAGCATATTCCAGAAACTGGATATTACAATTCTCTCCCACTTAAGAAATTTCGTCCTCGAAATTCTTACCTGATTGATAAAATAGATAGGGGTACTATTTCCTCATGTTCTCTTTAGTTTCTTAAGTAGCTTCTTCACTCGAATGATTTCTCTAAAGGACTTTAACTAATGGAATCAATTGGTTTCTCAACTGCTTATTCTGATATCCCACTATCTTTACCAGTTCATCAATATAACTCAGATTACTTGCAATTTCAATCTCTTATACTAGTAACACATTTATTAGATTTGACCGATATCTTCTAAGCATACTCAGATGGAACATATTGTGAATTTGAGACATCTCAATCAGTAAGGCTAACTTATAAGCCAATTGTCCAACTCTCTCAATAATCTCCTATGGACTAATATATCTAGGGCCGAACGTACCCTTTTTACCAAATCTCAGCACTCCTCACCACGGCGATACTCTAAAAAATACTTTATCTCCTACTTGGTACTCCATATCTCTCCTATGTTGATCCATATAACTTTTCTGTCTATCTTAAGTCATTTAATATTATTATGGATTAGTTTAACTTTATCAATAGTGTCCTAAATTAGTTCAAGGACTTCAAAAATTCTTGGACTCTCTTCAACCTAATATAAAGGCGAATGACACTTTTTTCCATATAATGCCTCATACAGTGCCATAACGATACTACTATGATAATGATTATTATAAGTAAATTCAATCAGAGCCACATACTTATCCTATGCTCCTTGAAATTCCAATACATAAGCTCTTAGCATATCCTCAATAGTCTTAATAGTTCTCTCACTCTGTTCGTTTGTCTGAGGATGAAATGTTGTACTGAAGTTTAACCTTATACCTAATGCTGTTTGTAAACTACCATAAAATCTTGAGGTAAATCTAGGATCCTTGTTCAATACAATGGACATTGGAATCCTATGTAATCTTATTAGCTTATTTCATATCTCCGAGCTAACTAATCCAATGTATTGTTCTCCCTTACTGGTAAGAAATGAGCTAATTTTGTAGTCTGTCAATAATGACCATATGACACTATGTTGCCTTGAAGTCCTTCGCAAACCTATAATAAAATCCATAGTAATTTACTCCTATTTCCACTCCGGAATTGGTAATGACTGTAAGCTTTGCAACTGGAGCTTGATGCTCTGCCTTAATCTATTGGCATGTTAAATACTTAGCAATATACTAAGCCACTTGTCTCTTCATCCCTAGCCACCAGAAATACTATTTCAGCATATTGTACATCTTGGCAGTACCAGTATGCATAGCATAAGCTGCTATATGTGCTTCTTCTAAAATTCCCTTTCTCAGATTATCCACATCGGGTACATATAGTCTCTGCTTTAACCATAGTGTATCATTTCTCAATTCAAACTCAGAATTTAAATTTTGTCTCAACTTCTTAATAAGCTACAAATTCTAAATTTTTACCTTGAGTTTTTCAGATTCTTTCATGTAACATCAGCCTAAGCTTCAATGTAGCTATCAACGCCTCATTCTGCCTCAATTTTAACTCAACATTTAATGCTCTCAATTGCACTGAGTTAGGTAACCTCGATGTTTGCATTTATGCCACACTACTATTGGTTTTTTGGCTTAATGTATCAGTTACCACATTAGCTTTACCAAGATGATACTTAATTGTATAATTATAATCTTTCAACAATTTTATCCATCAACATTGTCTCACATTCAACTCTTTTTGACTCAATAGATATCTCAAACTTTTATGATCAGTGAATACTTGAAAAGTTTCACCATATAGATAGTATCTCCAAATCTTCAAAGCAAATACTATTGCAGTAAGCTCTAAATCATATATCGGATAGTTAAACTCGTGAGACCTTAACTGTCTCGATGCATATATTATTACTCTGCCATGGTGCATCAGTACACAGCCTAACCTCTGGTGTGAAACATCACTATACACCACATAACCTCTAGTTTCAGATGGAATAGCTAACACTAGTACTGTAGTTAACCGATGCTTTAGCTGCTCAAAACTTCTTTGACATTCATCAGTCCATGTAAATGGTATATTCTTTCTCAGAAGTTTTGCCAAAGGGGCTGAGATTAAAGAAAAACCCTTAACAAACCTTATGTAAAAACTGACTAATCTAAGGAAACTCCAGATCTCTGACATGTTTCTTGGAGCTTCCCACTTCATCACTGCTTCTACTTTCTTTGGGTCTACCTGTATGCCTTTTCCAGTCACTATATGACTCAAAAATACTACTTGATCAAGCCAAAATTCACACTTACTAAACTTGATATACAATTACTTATCTCTCATTATCTGTAGGACTAGCCTCAAATGTTTAGAATGTTCCTCTCTGCTTTTCGAATATACCAAAATATCATCAAAGAATACAATCAAAAAGTGATCTAAATAAGGTTGGAATACCTTATTTATCAAAGCCATAAATGCTGTTGGAGTATTTGTTAACCCAAAAGGCATCACCATAAACTCAAAATTCCCATATCTAGTTCTGAATGCACTATTCGGTACGTCAACCTCATCTATTTTTAACTGTTAGTACCCTGATCTCAAATCTAATTTTTTAAACACCTGAGCTCCCTGTAACTGATCAAGCAAATCATCTATCCTTAATAGAGGATACTTGTTCTTCACTGTCATCTAATTCAACTGGAGCTCCCTAAGGTGACACACTAGGCTTGATAAAACCCTTATCCAATAACTCCTGTAACTATATCATAAGTTCTACAAGTGCCATCCTATACGGAGGAATTGATATATGAGCAATATTTAGAACAAGGTCAATAGAAAACTCTATTTCCCTTTCTAGGGGTAATCCTGACAATTTAGTAAGAAACACATTTAGAAAATCCCTAACAATAGGAATATCCTAAATGGTTCGTTCATTTCGGTATCAACTACGTGGGCCAGATAAGCCTCACATCCACCTCGGATTAGTCTCAAAGCACACAAGAATGAAATTAATTTAGTTGGCACTGCCTGACTAACTCGTCGAAACATTACTCTTTGCTAATTAGGGGATTCAAGAATAACTTCTTTAGTATAACAGTTCATTATAGCCCTATATGCAATAAGCCATTCTATACCTAATATAAGGTCTATCTCTTTCAACTGCAATATTATAAAATCGACTTTCAACTCCACCTGATCAATCTGAATGATATACCCTTTACACACCTCACTAATCACTGTAGTACTACTTACCGGTGTACTCACCTCTAAATTATAATTCATCATTTCTCTCTCATAATGCATTTTAGATGCTAGATGCGGTGTGATGAATAAATATGTAGATCCTTGATCCACTAATGCAAATGCTTCAAAATTAAAGACATTAAACACACCTGCTACCATATTTAGGGAGTTATGTGCCTCTTGTCTAGTGATAGCATGGATCTTGGCCTGAGACTACGGCTGGTTACTTTGCACCTCAGTCTTGACACCAGGACCTACTGACTGTGTTCTGCCCTTACCTCTGCCTCTCTTTCCTAATCAACTAGCTTTGCTCTGCTAGACAGTCGTCTTAATTATTGATCTTCCTCTCATTCTAGACTATGGTCCCAAAGCCTTGGGACAATCTCTAATCTGATACTTTAAAGAGCCACATCAGAAACAAACTCCTGACAACTTCCAACATTTCCTACTATGTTTCTTGCCATATTGTTCACAACTAGTCATTTGTTGTGACTACCCTCCTGATACTTGTCCACTACCTCTATCAACTTGAACAAAACCACCTCTTGGTCTAAACCCTGACTGTCTCAATCTAGTCTGGGATTAAAATGATCTATTATCGCGTTTATTGAATCTTTTGCCATATTTAGCTTAAGATTCACCCTGTCTCTTCACTCTAGACTCCTGTCTATACTCTCCTTGACCATCTTTTAACAACTGCTCTATTTTGATTGAGGCAGCTCTCAACTCAGTAAAACTACTCAAGTTTGTAATAGCTAACCTCGTTCTAATCTCCATATTCAGCCCATCTTTAAATCTCCTATACTTGTCCTTCGCAATAGGAATCAATACAGTCGCGTAGCCCATCAACTCATTAAATCTTATCTCATACTCAACCACTATGAGACTGCCTTGCTTCAGATTTAGGAACTCTTTCATCTTCCTATCTAGATAGATCTTGGGCATATAGTTCTCTCTAAACACCTTCAGAAAATCTTCCCACTTTAAATTACAAGGCCTGATGGCACTGCCGAGAATAGTCTTCCACCACTGATATGCTGGACCTTGCAGTAGTGAGACTGCATAGTCAAACTTCTCATCAGACTTACAGTCTATTTGATGGAATATTCTTTCTGTCCTCTCTAACCATCCTTCTACTTTAGCAGGGTCTGTAGTTCTGTAAAAGTCCACAAGCCCTTGCTTTCTAAGCTTATCATACCTCCTCTCTCTCTTCTTAGAAATTCTTGAAAGCATTTGGTCAAACTTAGGTACTGGAGACTCTTTATTGACTCTTACAGACTCCAGGTCAGATGACTCTCCAACTTGATCTCTTATAGCAGATGAC
>JAOQML010163095.1:0-13244 GCA_027568935.1 Erythroxylum urbanii
TTATTTCACTAACTAGCGAAATAAAATTTTACTCACATTGTAATAAATAATTAATCTCCAAAAATGATTCTATCATGTCCCAACAATTATTCTAACGAAAAAATTTAAATCTCATGCTTATTCCATAAACTATTATGCTTAACTTAATGAAAAATTTCGGGGGCTAACACTAACAGAAAGATCGTGTGGCATTTTTATTCTCCATTTTAATTATATTGAAAGGATCCTTATACACTTTATCTTTTATAGAGATAAGCTAACTTCTTTTCTCCTTAATTTCAAGAACTTTATTATTTAGGAAACTATGATATAGAAGATTGAGATTTTTTTTTTGACTATGTGCAACTTCTTGATGCATTTATACCACTCATATCCCTCTATTTAAGTTCTCATACCTAATTCAATTACTTCCTCAAATCCGTTAATCTTTGTAATAAAATTAAGAATCTAAAAGGGGTAATTTAAGTAAGCTTTTGACCAGAATATGGAATTCAATTGGAGTATGGTCTATATTCGAAGGATTGTTAAAGATGGCCTTGTTTCCTTAAAATTCCACTATCCATTTTTAATTCACCAAAGCTTTATCTAGCTTCTTTCTTAAATACCACTCCCTTTTTGTTTATTATTCCAGGAAAAATGGTTCCCTTAATAGTTAAGATCATTAACTCTATGATAATCAAAACTTTAACTTAAGTCATGGGGCTTTTTAAGCCATCCTTTCCTCTAATTCAAAGTATATAACATAATTTAATTCATTAAGTATTATCCAAAGTACATCCAAATTAGAACCCATTTTTTAAAAATATTTCAAAGTGAATTTCTTAGGAATGGCAATTTGGCTCCAGATACAAAAATAAAATTGGTTCCTTGCTTATTAAGCTTTAGAATAGCATACACAAGTAGAACCTAATCATTGAATTGGTAAATAGTTAACTCAATATTCCTCGGATCATATGCCATCATTATTCTTCTATGAAAGCGTGCACCATGAATAGTAATAACAACTAGTTTCCTTAGATGAACCAAAGTTTCTTGTGTCTATCCTTTCTTATTTTTGTTTTCAAAAGAAAATTTAACATTAGCTTTAATGTTTTTAAATAGTTAAAAAGTATATGTTATTTGTTAGGGTTATTGAGACCCCTACCATTTAATGCTAAAACTGTCATTAGAGGGGATTTATGAGGTTTTTAACTCCTTTAGCCTTAGATTTGCTTCTAGACTTCATTCATACTAAAGTAAACATCTCTGTGCTCTCCTTGGTTGCTTTTTTTCTATCATAAGGTATAACTTCTCCATTTGATAGAGAGTCAATCCCTACATAAATAGTTTTTTTATCCTTTTCGAATCCTTATATTAGATTCCTATTTAAGGAGTCCACCACCTCTATTATAACTCCAATCCACCTATCTTTCTCGTGGCTATTCATTGTCTTTTAAAAGTTAATTAGATCTCTATTGCTTATAATGAGCGTGAATGATACTGAATCTTCCCAACCAGATATATTTAGGGGTTTAATGGTGCTTCTTGCTTTATTTATGGTTATATTATGCTGATGATTTTTCTCTGGTCGTTCGTTATACATTAGTTTATATTCTAATGACATTAATAGTAAGTTTAGATGTAAAATTGGAGTAGAAGTGTCAAGATAGCTTTTCTTTATGATGAATTGGAGGAGAAAATTTACAAAGAGTAGCCTCAAGGATTAAGTTAAATTAAAAGGAAGCATCTAGTATATAAATATAAGAAGTCACTATGTAGATTAAATTAATCTCCATAAGAAATGGTATAAAATGTTCCTACATGATTTTAATTGGCTATAGGAGATATAAGTATGATTATTGCGTATACATTAAGAGTTTTGATTATAGATCATTTATTTTTTGCTAGATATGAGTATGATTATTGCGTATACATTAAGAGTTTTGATTACGGATCATTTATTTTTTGCTACTATAGATGGGTGATATATTGATTGTTGTAAAGTGTATGCATGATAAAAATGAACTAAAAACCTTTTTAGTAGAGTAATTTGAGATGAAGGATTTCGATGCTTCCAAAGAAATATTAGGAATTGAGTTTTAAAACAATAAAAACCATAGAAAACTATGGTTATCTCAATCTAGCTACATTTAGAAGGTTTTAGATCGATTTGGAATGAACAAGGTTAAACCTATGAGAACTTTATTGGAAAATCAATTTAGGCTTTCCCTAAGGCAGTGTATGAAAATAGATATAGAGGTTAATGATATGGTTATGATACTATATGCTAGTTTTGTTGGATGTTTAATGTATATAATTATCTATATAAGGCTAAGATTGGAAGATGCTATTAATAAGGTTAGTAAGTACAATTTGAAACTTAGGAGGCAACATTGGGAAGAACAAAAGTTGATATTTAGGTACATTAAACTATTGTTTTTAAAAGTAAAAAGGTAATCATTTTCTTGTTCGATATTTGGATTTGAGTTATGTATGAGACCTAAATAGTAAGAGGTCTACCATAAGGTTTGCATTTACTCTTACAGGAGGGCCTATTTATTAAAAAAGAACATTACAATATATTATTCCCTTATCTACATTTAAATTAGTATACATGGCAAGGAATAAGGCTACTAATGAAGCATTATTGCTTTAATACTAGTGATCAATATTGAGTTCAAACACATTATGATATTGAAAGTACCATTTAACTAAAAAAGAATCAAATGTATCATGAAAGAACTATGTACATAAATGTGAGGATTCACAAGATTAAAGAATTAATTGCATCTTTATAGATCTCATTAGAAAATTTTCACACTTTGGAGAATGCAACTGACATATTGACAAAGCTTGTTACCATTGAGAAGTTCAACCATTGCTTAGAATTGATTATTGTCTTAAGATGTTAAAAGAAGCTACAACCTAATAAAGAGTTGATTTTCTATGATGAAGATTATGGTGTACGAATTATATATATGAAAATGCAATCCTAAAGTTTTGATAAGGAAAGAAAGTATTTCTTGACAGACTTTAGGTCAACATGCATGACACATAGTTGTGTTCCAAAGCATGTTCTTCTTTTAAAATTAGAAGTGAAGACATAAATTAGAACATAAATGTGTTAGCTAGTGAAGGATTTTTTGAAGAGGGACATGATTTGGGATACAAGTGTGTTAAAACCATTTAAAGTTATATTGTTTAGGATATAGACATATTAAAAGTTGTTATTTATATATAAGTACACATAATGAGATGTATATGCTCAAACATAGGCATTTCAAAGCTCATGTCTATATTTTGAAAGATTGTATCTTAGGTTGGGTTTGGATGCATAATGTATTAATTACATTTAGATAGATGTGAGATTTCAAAATGTAAAAGAGTTAATTGAATTTTGATAGCTCTTATAAAAACATATTCGCACTTAAAAGAATGCAACTAACAAATTGACGAAGCTTATTACTATAGAGAAGTTCAAGAATTATGTATACTTTGTAAATGTCATAAGTTGTTAGACACAAATATATTGTAACTTATAAAGACTATATTTGTTAGACACAAATATATTGCAACGTATAAAGACTATATTCTCTAAAGTGGAGATATTACGCATGACTCATATACAATAACATGTAATATTGGAGTTTTAGGAAGAAAATTAGTATTTCTTAAAATTCTTTAGGAAAACAAGGTCTGTGATATAGGTAAGGCTAAAAGAATATTCCATTCTTAAAATTAGAGGTGAAGATACAAGCTAAAGATATAGATATGTTAGTATGGTAGATATATTTTCATAAGATATTTATTTTAGGATAAGACTGTCTCATACACCATACCTTATGCTTAAAGAAGTCAATAAGACCCATAAGTTGAAGATAAATGCATGTTGATATGATGGAGGTGTTTCTATAAAAGATATATATGGGGCATTACCATGTCATTGCTCATATCTAAGTGTAAAGAGAAATAATGAGATTCACCTAGCCTAACAATACCCAATAATTTGTTGAGGCAAGTTTTTAATCTATTGAAAAAACCCTCAAAGTTTCACAAGTGCACAGGTCGTAAGAGAAGTAGTGTAGGTGTCGATCCCATGAGGAATTAGTGAACTAATTAAATCCAAACTTTGTCTAAGGTTGTAAAAATGTGATTTAAATAAAAATAAAGATAAAATGAAAATTAAGCAATCAAATAAGGGTTTAAATGAAAATAAAATTCTGAAATTAACAAAAGTAAATCAAAATGGAGCATAACCACCTAACAATTGAGATATCGAAACAAGAAAAGATCTAAGAATTATGAGAAGGGGTATTTTTCCTATCATAAAATACTAACATAATTACTTTTGAGTTAACTTGGTAACGGTCCTAGATTTTGGAAGCGTGGATTACTCTCTCTCAAGTTATAATCACTAAACCCTAAATCATAAATCTTAATTGAATTATGGAATTTGCAATCTCTCAATTAACAAAAAGCCTACACTTCTAATTAGATTTTAAGCCCTCTAATAGACTATCGGGTCCTCATACAAGATCTCTCTTCGTATAAATTACTGATGTGATTATTTACATGATCTATTAGGTTGTTTAACTCTCATTACCCAATCTAATCATTTTGCTATCGGTTCACTCTCTCAATTTGTTACCGAAGCATGCAAATACAACAAGTAATCACAATACCCAATGTATTAATATAAAAAGAAATCATATTAACATTAATTTAAGACTAAATCCCTAAAGGAATTTAGAACATTATTAACAACATGTTCAAAATTCTCAAACCTAAGTCATACATCAAGATGAAGTAGACAAACAAAAGAAAGTAGGAAAGAACTTGAAATGGCTGTGTTGGAGTGGTTGGACAGTAGCTGTAGATGTTCCTCTCCCCTACCCTCCTTCTTCTCTCTTCCTTGTGTTAGTTATTAAAGTGGCAAATGAAGGCCTAAAACATTAGGGTTCTTTAACCTCTCTGTAGTCTTTTCTATTTAGGGTAAAATCTAGGTTTTAACCCAACCCAAAAAGTTTGAAATAACCTAGCAAAGTTGAAATTTTGAAGCTGATCTATGTTTGCTATTATGCAGGCCACGTTGCTTCTATCATGATCATGGCCTATGGCCTGTGCCTGGATCTTCCGCTGAGCTTCCTCGAATCTTCTCCGTCTTTTGATATCTTATCTCAAACACTAAGTAAACTCAAATATACAAAATTTAAGCTCAATGGCATGCTCTAACCTATAAAACACTCTTAACGCAAATATCTAACTACATATCACAATCCTAACCTAAACATGCACTAATCATTCAATTTAATAACTAAACACCTACTAAACTACCCACTAAAACACTATGCAATCTACCCCTATTAACATCCCCAAACTTAAACTTTTGCTTGTCCTCAAGCAAATCAAAACACACCAAAACACATCATATACACATATGTAATAACGGGACAATGACATTAAACTTCATGGAACAAATTTAACTACAAACACGATCCTTCAAGTTGTACTCACTTATTAACTTGTGAAATCTATGTCTAAGTACTTTAGACTAAATATACATACTAATCAAGACTTAATGTCAAACTTATTCACTCCTATCACTTACACATATTGTAACTATCATTAAGCGACTTTTCATAAGAAATCAGAAATCATGCTATTTATAAGATCAGTAGGATTTATTAAACAACACATTATTTTTTTAATTTTATTAGCAGGAATCTAACCTTTTGATGCGAAGGAAAACATTTATGATAAACGTCCCCTGATTACTCAACTAGGCCATGTTTTTGTTAAGCAGCTTGGTTGTAATGTCATTATAGCTTTTTGACGCAAAGGTAAATATTTGTGATGAATGTCCCCCAATTACTCGGCTACATCATATTCTTAACTAGCTACTAGCTTTATTCATAAGTTGATTTGTTTCAAAAAGGGCCAGAGGAATAGTTTTTTATTTAAGAATTACACAATTTTTTAAAAAATATTTCCTACCTCATTTCTTAAGCTAATCATTCTCATGAAAAGATATTAACGACGATACTTATTCGGTTGGCCTAAAATTATAAATGAATGTGGTAAATTCCTAGAGTGAACAAACCAACATCATATCCTAGTTAACATGCATATTTAACCAAAACAACTTAGAACACTAATTTCATAATCTAATAAATCTTCACAAACTAAAAGACTATGTTCAACGCCAAATCGATTATGTTAAGTCCTAGCCGTTGACACATTTACATGAATCACATCTTGTAAACCTAAACAAAACTAAAATATAATATGCAAAATTTTCACTCAAAATAAAATATATAATTCATATAATGCAGCCCTCCCTAAACTTGGACAACACATTATCCTTAATGCGAGAAGGAAAAATAATATACAAAGTGGGAATCAAAATATAATAGTACGAAAACATAAAAACAAAATAAAGACAGAAATGTAAAGATAAACGTTAGAACATAAAAACTATGATGTCAATTAAGGTGGTGACGGCGATGGTGTAACATACCACTCCCATTGAGCATAATCTTGAACATACTAGAGGATATTTAAGGATATGCTCTACATAAATGATACATTAGGATAATCAAATTAACTAGATCTTAGATATCGAACAAATCGTAAGCATTCAAAATATTCATTTTTTCCTACTTCATTCACAAACATATAAGGTCACATATGACAACATAAATCATAATCCCTCAGAGACATCATATATCAATTTTGAGTTCAATCTCAGTACAAACATGTATCACAAAAGTTACACATTAGAGATATTGTGTATCATGATATGGGATGCTAATGCAAAAGACTTTAACTAGACTCCGCAGATTCATCTGATCAGACCTTTGAGCCATTTTCGTCCCCAAAATGTAAGTACTAAACTTCTACTAGATCGATTTAGTAGCTAGAACACCCTTAAGCGTGAATTTTTTTTTGCAATTTTGATGAGTTTGCAAACTCAGTGAGTGAACCATCATCGATGCACTCACACAAGTCATATCACACCTTTTTACACTTCAATAAGTATATCATATAAGCCAGTATTGCATATCACATCACATTCTCCATTGACTTTAACTGTATTTCACTATTTCAAAGCAATTTAATAAATCATTTCAATTTAATCATATTATGCATGTAGGGATGCATATGAAAATGCATATGTGTTTTCATTCTCATTTTGTTTTGTTGTGACCAAGTGCTTATCAATGCAATTTGTTGTCCCGTACCCATTGTAGGTATCAAGTTCATGGCTAGCCCGTACCTATTGCAGATATTGAGTCAATGCTATCGGAGCCTGAGGCTCTTTTTTATAATTATGAGCTCAAGCTCTTTTCTACACATCGGTCACCCTAGTCATAACTCCTTTATCTGATCATGCATTTCAATATGATGAGATGTACCATTTAATATTGCATGCTTTTAGTACCTTTCATTTCGATGCGCTTATTCCATATAACTGACTCCTCGAACCTAAGTCTGACATATAGTTGTACACGCATTTCATATTAAATATACAATTCACATAGAAGCACATATTAGCGAGTTCACACATCTAAGTTGACTCACATTGCACTCAAAAAATTTTATTGCCTCGATGTTTCGGTAATGTTTGGAGGTTGACGATCACCTTGTACGTCTATCATCATGCAATACATACATACAAACATAGTTCACAAATCACTAAGTTGTTTAATAATATAAATATATAATCATGCATATTTATATGTGTCATGTTTCAATACATGCTCAATTGAATTTTTGGGTACGTATTCTTATGCATAGATCTTGACTATTCAATTTGTGCTTATACACCCTAAGACCATTCAAACATTACAGCTTGTATACTACCATTTTCCAATCAGGTTTATACCTTTAAGTTAACTTGATTTACTCCAAATTCATCAACCATACATTACACTTATCCTTGTACATTTTCATGATCAAAAATCCTCTTATAACACATACACAATTGTTACTTTAAATATGGAATTTCAGCAAGCTAGATCTATACATTCACCGAACTTTTTCCAACAATATATATATTCATACATTTACCTAATTCTCATTCATAATTACCCCATGTTCTTCAATGCTCATTCATCTATACCTTATACACATTACTCAGGTCCTTAAAATCATGTTTGCATTAAAAGAACACATTTATTTCTTTACCAAATCATAATTTCCAGCTTTGAATACAACTACATCAAAACAGTCCATTCTTTAGGTTATGACATCAATTAACTACATAAACTTATCAAGCTCTTAACCAATTAATCAAGCAACAATCTAGGCTCATTCCTAGACTTAATCAAGTCCAAATATACCAATTTATACTGAATTTTCTCTAGTGAATCGGCATGTACATAAGGCTGAAAAATTTGTCATCAACATCACTAATGTGTCTAACTTTACTGCCTTCAATACTTCAAGAATTTTATAAGCTTAGAGACATTACTAACACCTAAAATTTTCCAGATTTCATGTCCTTTAAATTTACTTCATTTCAAGTTAATATAAATTCCATATTGGTTACACTAAGGCTTATAAAATTCTACTCACTTATGTCATTAACAGTCACCTTTTACAAACACACTTACAGCTCTAATTTTCCAGATTCGAAAACACCTTAATAACACCTAGCTTTAGGATGAATTCCTCATCAATTATACTTCAAATCACATATTAAATCATTCATACAACATCCCATAAACTATTGTTTTCGAACATGCAAAAATAGAGTAGAACAGTACTCATTCATTCTTCGTTTTCCATCACATCTTTAACACCAACACCATATTCAATCCATCCCTAATTAGCCATAATAAAATTCAGCTAACATATACCATAATAGGTCAGTATTTTACTTACTTGATTAGCTTGAATGTCACCTCAAATGTCAAGATTGCTTAGCCTCACATGCAAGAACAATTTAAGAACATTGAGGGAGTATGGTGGGTTCGACCATGACTAGAAAATGAAGACAATTTTTGAGAACAAGATATGTATCAACGTTCAGCCTCTTTAGCTCTCTTTATGAAGGATTTTGCATGGTTTTGGGGTTGTGATGGACAGAACTAAGGCTGAAATTCAAGGGTGTGGTTGAGACGAAAGTTTTGGTAATGAGAGGGAGAAGAAAGAGAGAGTATACGGTAGTTGAAATTTCAAAGGCAAGGCAAATGACCATGACTTCTATATATATGGTGTGAAATGAGTGGTCTTTCTTTAAAGACACTTGTCATGTAATTAAGTAAGCTACATGTCCTCCTTTTTGGCTTCCAAATGTCACTTAATTCCTAAGCCATTTGTCACTTAATTCTCTAAGCCATTTGTCACTTATTTGATAGGCTTAGTCATCCTAAATTTTCACATGTCAACTTGTCATGCTACTTGAAATTTTTCCTAGGCTAAATGTACATTTTAATTCATCAATCTTCCAATCATAACAATTAACTCCAAATTACTAATTGTAATCTATCAATTCTTTTTATTGGTAAACCAAAATACAAGATATTAAAAATGCACAATCGTGTCACAATCATTTTGAAACTTTCATACCCTGGAACATGACAATTGAGTGCATATAAAATCTTTGCATTTTTCTTCTAAATCATAATTCATGTGTGTATGATAATATTAGGATTATGAATGAAATCATAAAATCATCACCTAAATGCACCAAATTAATTATATAATGATGTAATTCATGTGACTTAGTATTCTAACACTCTAACCCTCGGTAGTTTTAGAGACTGACTTGATCTGTGTTTAATTGCTGATACATTTAATCATTTTCACTTAGTGATTAATGATACAAAAAATGCTTAAGATGCTCACTTTAATTTATATATGATTTTAGGTACAATTTGGAAGAAAAGAAATTAAAGTGAGTCGAAAGCACTACATTTGGGCCGCTTTCTGAAGATTAATTTTCACTTGTCTTAATAGAGCAAGAAGAAGAAAATTAAAAGACAACAAGAAGAAAAAATCAAAATAAAAAAAGAAGAATTAAAAGTGTTTGCTAGAAAAATGAAAAATAATAAGAGGGTAAAACGCACTTGACAGCAGATTAATGAGCAAAACGATAGTACTAAGGAGCACCAAAATGTTGTCTGTGTTTTACGAAGACAAAAGCTACGTTTCACAGACATTGGAGGATTTTTAAGATAAGTACAGTAGCTTGGGAAAATGATCTTCTTTATTCACCATATTAAAGCACAGTATCGAAGAAGAGAGCTATAAAAGAAGGGAGGCGTAAAAACAAAGACGGTTTTGATAGGTTGTTTTTGAGTGGGTTGAACAATTTTCTTCAGAGAGACATATGGAAGGATAAATTCCGGACACCAGTTTGGAGGTGATATCAATGTCGACGATCCATGTTAAGTGTATTTTACCATTTTTGTTGTTTCTTTCTCTCATTAGGAATTGATTATGTTATCTTGTGTTAATTGATTTAGGTTTTTTGTGTGGATAATCGAATTTTTGTTATTGTTCAGTCATTTATGTATGAACGCATTAGGTATTATGAAAGGATGATTTTTAATGCGTTCATTGAATTGTTTATTTGCAAACCCATTGTTATAATTTATATATATTTTGTAATTATTATGTTGAAATTCATATGTAGCGACTATGATTCGTAATCATTAGGGATAACATAACCTAGATTAAATGACGCATCGTATATGATTGTTGCCTTGATTAATCATCTTTTCTAATTTGTAATTCTATTTCCTAATTAATCTAAAGACTGTATCCTTGGTTATTTAGTGGTTAGGTTTAATTAACGATTGTATCTTAATTAAACAAAACTTAAGGGGAAATCGGGTTAATTATTAACCGACAATTAATAGTTGCTAGGAGAGGTTTGAGAACAACAAATCAACAAAATATGCCTAATTAGGGTATAGGTCGAGATTGAACCAAAGAACCAGGTCCCTATCGAATTCCCCACTTTTATCATTTTTCACTTGTTTTTTAATTTGTTTTTATTAGTCTAGTTTCAATTTATTTTCTTATCTTAAAACCCAAACCCCACCTTTAAACCCAAACATTAGTTAATTTCATTTAATAAACTTTACACACACTCTCTGTGGGATCAACCTGGACTCACCACTACTATAATAGTAGTCTAGTTATTTTATTTTGACTAGCGTTATGACACGCTATAAATTTTGGTGTCGTTACCTGGGAGTGCGGTCTTTTAGTTTTAGTTTTTGATTTAATTGGTGTTGTATATATTTATTTGTAATTGATTTCTTTTCAGTTATTTCGTGATCCTTTCTTTATTCTATTTTATAAAAAATTCATAGATGGAAGTAATTTTTCTTTAACACTTCCTCTCAATCATATAACTAATGTTGGACTGATCAACCTAGCTTTAGTTATGGATGGGACAATCAATAAAGTTACTTCCATGATAGTTTGTAGGATGAACAACAATTCTCTTATAGGCCAGAAGTTTCTTATCATGATTCAGGTGTATCTCTGGGTTACTATATCAAGACCTTTAATGCTAACGATCTTCAATTTCAACAGGGTATACATCAGCTTTAAGAGAGTATACAATAGACCCAATAGGATATCCCACAATTCAAGTAGTACAAAAGACAACCTTGGTCTAGTTGCTAAGATTCTAAGAGCTAACATGATTTAGGTACATCTTTAGAAGAAATGTTTAATATTATGACTATTAACAATCTTCAAATTCAACAGGATATGCAACGGCTCCAACAAAATATGCAACAACTGTTTCAGTAAGGTGTACAACAAATTCGACAGGATGCTCCGCAATTCCAGTAAGATGCCTCGCCTCAATGGGGAGATATCAATCATCTAGAACTACAAAGTGAAGAAGAGTAGCTGTATCAATCCGAGGTGTACCCAATGGATGTTTGAGCAGAAACTTTACGGAGTGATGAGGAGCTTGAGAATTTTGAGAGCATTACTCAAGTAGTTACTTGTGTAAAAGAAGTTGAGAAGGAGCTCGAGGCACAAAAAGACCTATTTTTAGCTCAAAGGAAAGTACTGAGTCTATAATTATATTTGAGACTAACCCTTCACCTTTACCTAGCAAGTTGGAAGAATTAAACGAAGAAAAAGGCAAAGAGTCATTCAAATTATTTCAAAAGAGGGAGGACTCAGTCAAGATTGAATGTCAGAGGATAAGGAAGTTGTTGAATAAGACAGATCATCAACTGAGACCCTATCCTGAAGAACCTTACATAAAAGAGCTACATGTGACACTTGACCAATCAACCCAAAGCAATGACGCTTCTTGGGAGGCAACCCAAGGGAAGTAAATTTCTTTTCTTTAGATTTCCACATTACTTTTTATGCATGAGTGTTTTGATGTTAGTTTGTTTCTTGCTTGTTTTAAGTTTTCAATAAAAATGAGAGAGAATAAAACAAATAAAAAACATTGTCTAGTTTTCTGTTGCTTTTGGGATTTTATAGTCATGAATAAATAATGAATTGACTAGAGAATTTCATAGCAACTTTAGCATGTATTTTCACTCTTATAATTAGAAGAGTAGTGACTAATGGTAGACAAAGCCAGTGAGATATTAAGCCTTATTAGATTGACACATTCATATCAGTGTCATTGTCTTTTGATAATGCGTGACCTTTATGACATGTGTATCCTGATTTTGCCTTGAATTTCTATTTGAGACCAATTTTTATCACATGAATTAACATGAAAATGATTAGGCATTCTTTGTTTCATAAACTGCATTAGCTAAATAACCTACCTATTATATGATTTAACTTTTTGGTAAGCGCACTTTAAGCCATATTAGCCTTTCTTTTTGTATCAACTACATTACATGCTTAATACTTAACCAAATGTCCTACCCAAGCCATAAAGCTAGTGGAACATTTGTGATTGTTAAGTTTGTGGATGTACAAAATTCTAAGTGTGGGGGTGTACATTTGTAAGGGTTGGTTAATGTTGGGATGTTTTATTATGTCTTATCATTGAAATTCCTATGTTAATGTAGTTTCTTTTAATGTAAATAAAAGAAAGGAAAAGAAAGAAAAAAAGAGAAAAGAGAAAAGAGAAAAGAGAAGAGTACAAGAAAAGAAAAGAAAAGAAAATGAAAAGAGAAAGAAAGAAAGAAAAAGAAAAAGAACAAAACTTTTTTTATTTAAATAAATTTATTAAGGAGGAATTGCATATGAGTTTGCAAAGTTATTCATGATTAATGCATCTTCCTAGAGTTGTAATGAATGTGATATTTGAGTATGTT
>JAOQML010163104.1:0-27889 GCA_027568935.1 Erythroxylum urbanii
ATCTAAATAAATTGAATGACTGCAATGTTTTGAGACCCTTGTGTATGAAATATGTGATAATTTGTCAATGTGTATGTTCTGCAAAATTGTTCTGAAATGATGAAATGTTTGAATTTTGATTTTGAAATATAACAAATATGATAAGGTGTTATGTGATATTACTTGACAAAAATCAAGATGATTGGAATTACATGATAACTTGATTTATTGTGTGTTGTATAACAAGAGTGAACCATTAAGGATGGTTACTTTGCTGAGTTCTCAAAACTTACCAAAATTGAAACGTTAACAATTTCAGGTTCGAAAGAGCGACGATTTAGCTTCTAAGACTGCATAGAAGCGATTTTGTATAACTTGTGGAGACCAAATATGGCTCAAAGGTCGATCAGCTGGGACTGAAGGAATACTTTGTGTTATCTTTTGTGATTCCTCATTTATGTATCATACTGTGTAGACTGAGCTGTTGATGTTCATAGGATGATGTTATGTAAATATGGATGCTGAACGTAATGCTATAATATAACTTATGGTGTATGAAGTAAAATGAGGAAATTTTGGCTTTTAGAACAATGTGTAATGTATGACTTAGCTTACGATGACATGTTTTAAAGTGAAGGTGAAATAGTGAACACACTATTTCTATAGGGCATGTGCACGTGCATCCGAAGGGTATACGTGCATGTTTTAGATGGGAGTGGAGTGTTACAACAACTCTGTATTTATGATGATATTGGAACCCACCATTACAAGAGATTAGCCTGTTTAACAGTTTAGATAAACCTTTCATAACAAGGATCAATAAATAAGGAGGTAAGGGATCTCTTTGTCAATACCCTTTGCATTTCTAAAAGTTTTAGTAGGGAATCCATTCACTATCACACTTAATAAAGAAGATTGAATGTAATTCATTATCCAATTTAGAAATCTATATGGAAGTTACAACACATTTAGATATATTTGAATAAATTTCCAACTGATTATATCAAATGCTTTGTAAAGGTAAACTTTGATTGATTAGTTGTTAAGAGTTTTACTTGAGTTATACTCCTTCATCAACTGTTGAACTATAAGAATATTATCCCCAAAATTTCTATCAAGAATAAATGCTCCCTGAGCTATATTAATAACGCTAGTGATCACCACTTTCAATCTTTTAGCTAGGAGTTTTGAAATCACCTTATAAATGGTGTTATAATATGATATTGGCTTGAAATCTTGCATACTCATAAGGTTGTGCTTTTTTATTCTCAAGCAAAAGAATGTATGATTAAGTTTATAAAGCATTTTGGAAGAAGAAAAAAATTGTAGCATTACCTCAGTGAACTGTTATCCTATAATATCCCATGTCTTTTGGAAAAACATTGCAGGGCAACCATTTGGTCCTGGTGATTTTGATGGATATAAGTTGAAGAGAACTCTTTTGACATCAATTTCTCTAATAGGGGAAATAACCAATTAAGCAATTGAATAGCTACTGCATATTATAGCTTAGAGTAGTAGTAAAATCATATCCCATTAGATCTAGGTAGTGGCTCCTAGCTAGCTCTTACAATTCATTCTAATCCTTGTATTCTAAGCCATTAGAGTCATGTGATACTGAAATTTTGTTGACATTTCTCCTGTAAGGTAAGGTTGAATGAAAGAATCTTGGGTTAGAGTCTTCATTCTTCACCTAGTTTATTCTATCATTTTATTTCAGAATTGAATTATGGAGCCTGAGTAATTTATGATATTCTTACAATCTCTTAGTCTCTACCATTCTCAAGTCTACATTATGTGGAGATTCATAACTGGCTTTTTGAGCTTGAGCTAGTTTCTCCCTAAGTGTATTTAGATTTTGATTCCTATCAATCATAAAGTTCTTGAGTTCTCTCTTCACCATTTTCAATTTATTTATAAACCAATAAGATTTATAACCCTCTATATTGTGGTTCCAGCATCTATTAATAACAGCAGAGAAGCCTTCTATTTGAGAGGTACCATTGAAAGATTTGAAAGGAGTTCCCCCTATTATTTTTTCAACTAGCTTTTGTATTAGCATATAAGAATGATTAGCCATTAGATTCTCATCGAAGTAGACATAGGAGTTACGAAATTAATCAAGCCATGAAGTACTAACTAGTGATCTGTCAAACTTTTTCCGTATAATCCAGCTACCTTGTTGACTATTACTCCATATGAGCAATCTAGTCGTTGTGTTTAGATCACCTAGAGTATCTTCATCAGGAAATTAAAGAGTTCCCTTGCTGAAATAATATTGAACTTCCTGCTACTCTCCACTTCATTCAAGCTTAAAGCGCAATTAAAATTGTCCAAAATAAGCCACGGGTTTTGAATTCCCAGTTGCAGCTTTTGTATATCCAACTGATAGTTGTGTTTTGCATGATGTTTTAGGGTGTAATATGGTAAGTATTTAGCGTTAAATTGAGAGTTAAGTGTGTGTTTATATGTTAATTATGTTAGTTCGTATGTTTATGTGTCTTTTATTGGTTAGTATGAATCTTTGAGCTTAGTTGTTATATTTTTGAGATACCTTGATGTGTGTGTTAGTGTTGTAGGGTAAACGGGGAAGAACGATGAAGATTTGAAGAGTTTCGGGCTAAAAGACATAGGCCGCGATCGTGACAGAGAAGGAAGAGCCTAAAGCAACCAAGCCATGATCGTGCATCAAGGGCCACGATCATGACAGAAAGGATAAATCACCAGCCACAATCATGACAGGTAGGGCCATGATCGTGTCCTACAATGGGATGACACGAAAACTCAAAATTTGAGTGATTTTTGGACCATTTTGACCCTAAATTTGACCTAGGACTGCTACAGAATAAATAGCACACTACAAGATAGTCATCAGCAGACATTAGAGAGTGAAGGGAGTCAAGCAAAATGGTGAGTTTCTGTAAAATTTGGAGAGGAACCTAGAGAGAAATGAAGCGATTGAAGAAGGAGATGAAGGAGGAAAGGCACAGAGATATGTTTAACGCGAAGTACTTCCCGAAACAAGTGGTTACCTGCAATCATGACCTCCGAGATTCGTTCCGATAGTATTTTTTATTTTTATTTCGATTTCATTGATGTATGAGATTGATATTGATTGGAATTGTTATTGTTGAGTGTTGATCTTTTGTCTAAACTCACCTTCGGGTTTTTTTGATTCTTGAAATTAATAAAATTTATTTGATGGTGTTTATTTTAATTTAATTATGATTCAATTTCAATTTTTCATAACTTGGTAATAAACTAAAAGGGTGACCCAGTAAAAATCATCAATTTGGACTAACGGGAGTTAGGTAAATTGATAGGTAGAGAGTTGAACTAAACCGGTAGAGTCGTGTAACGAGAGATCAAGCATACATTCCCAATAGGTTAGTAGAACTAATTTAGGTTTTGGACTAAATGTAGATTGAGAGATCACAATTTTCATAATTTGAATTAGGGTTATGAATTATAACTTGAGAGAGAGCAATTCACTTTAGGACTGTCTAGGCCTGTTAAATCAGAAATTGCAAAATTGGTATATTTTCTTTAGTTTCAAATTGAATCCCCTTTTCTCTCACTTGGTTATTTCTAGGTTGGGTTTTATATTTTTTTGTGGTTTGTTATTTTGTTCATTCTTGTGGCACTTTAATTTCTCAAATTTGATTACTGATTGATTTAAATTCTGCATTAGTTGTTTAATTAAGTTAATTGCAAATTTAGATGCCTTTAGATTTTAGGACTAGTTCCCTTCCTCGTAGGATCGACACCTTAGGTACTATGTGAATGACCAGTGCGCTTGCGGTAAGTACCAAGGTTATAATTAGTAAAACTTAGCGCATGTAACCTTGAGCAAACACCAACCATAGTTTGTTTAATGAAAAACTAAAATTGGAAGAATAAATAAGTGTTATAATGAAAACAAGACTCATACCTTTAATTTAACATTTCAAATAAAGATATTGGTTTGATTCTTCCATCACTTATAATCGAATTACATCAAAGTTGTATAAACAAATGATCCTACCATTGTAGTGTGAGTTTTGATTAGAGAAGATCTCCCATTTAGCTCCCCAAAACTTGCAACCAAATAGATTTTGTGGCTCCTTTATTTTGGTTTCCAAAACTCCCAACGAATATCGCTTCTTATCCTTCACAACTTCTTTAACTATGGATTTTTTATGGTCATTTTTCCCTCTTGTATTCGAGCAAGGATTAACATTAATGGGGTAATCCCCTTTACTCTTGCTGTTTTGTTTCCCTTTCCTCCTATTGGACTATCTTCTAGAGTTATTATTGAGTAATTTAAATTCACCAGCTTCTTCTTGTTTTGAAGTTCCAATTACTGAATTATTACTAACAGAATCAAGCTTAGTTTCTTTAGTAACACATTCATTACTAGTTGCATAAGCCATGTACTTTTTCACATCACTATTTGCCTCTAAGGAACTTTGTTTCAATCTAACTCTTGATTCAGAATTTTGACAAAGAGATGTAAATATTGCATAATTTTGTGTATCTGTCATTTCCAAAGGTTCCACACCTCTTGCTTTTATTTCTTCACTTACTATCTGAGGTAAATCCTTAATTTTAACAAGAATTTTGGAGTTATTTGAGCAAACATTATTTATAACTTCTTTACCTCTAGTATTAACTGTTATGGTTTTATTTTTTTCTTGGGCTGTATTTTTACTCTCAAATTCTAACAGTTCATCCTAATAATCCATTTTAAAAACCTTACTAGTAGGCACCCATTTTTTATTAGAACTACTATGGTTTTGGGGATAGGTGATTGATATCTCAGTCCTCTCTAATTCATCAAATTCATTAAGCCGAAAGATAGGAAGACTATGAGGTAGAGAAGCATTTTTTTGAACTTCAAATCACATCTTTGCATAACAAATTCTCTCCATAGTAGTTGTTTATGTATCCATACAAACTAGTTTTTTCAAAGAGATTTCCAAGAAACTTAGCCCCTTAATGGTCCAAAATGCCATTGGTAAATTATGAAAATTAACCTAACATGGTAGAACATCAATGTTAACTCTATCAACCTCTAAACCCAATCATCATTTTTGAATGAAAGAGGCATGATTGCCAACATACCAGGGTCCTTGCTCTACAATTTCATTGAGGTTTGTTCCATCAGAAAATTTAAAGCGTATTGTACCATTCTCTGACGCATTACTTTTTCTAGGCCCTTTTTCCCCCATCTTGGTTTTGCTAATGCGTTGACCATAGGAAAAGCAAGGTATATGGACGAAAAGAATCTAATTAGAGCCATAAACCAGGCCTTGGAACCACCTGCAAATAGTTCAACAGGAGGAGATATTAACCTATACTTAATGACATTCTCGTAGTGTTTGATGACACCTTTATAATGTAGTGCTTGAAATTTGTTTCACCATGCTCCTACTTTAGGATTTGCTAAAAATCTTTGTCTAGAAAAAGCATTTTACCATCATTCTTGTCTTTGATTATAGCCCCTAAATTAGCATAACTCCCTCGAAAGAATAGGGAAGTCTTCCTTAGAGAATGAGTATTCTCCTCTCTCAACCATCACTTATAAGGCTAGAGGGCCTTCTATCGAGGCTGAAGCCTCAGTCAATTTGAAGTAAAACCCTAAGCAGTAACCAAACGTGGGAAGAAAGTTTCCAAAAGAGGAAAAAGTGTGGGGTAGAAAAGTTAATTGGAGCAGAAGTTCTAGTAAGCAGTTAGAACAAAATTTCTAGAAGTCCCCCACTATCCATTCCTTTAGTAGTTACTACTTTATCAGGTATTTGGTACGTAACTCACTCTGAGTGTGTTCACAAAATATAATTTTCTTTATGGATTTAAAGGAGAAGAATTCGAAAGAAAACATGACATAAAACAAAGATTTGAAGCGCAAAAGGGATGTAAGGTCATACGCACTTCCCCCATGCCATACAAATTTGTGATTTTAAGAGATTTTGGTTATGTAGAATTTGATGCATGGCTGTGCATCAAACCGTATATTGGCCAAAACCCTAGAATTTAATATAAAAGATGTTAGGAAAATTTAGGGAGAAGATATAGAAAGGTTTTCTGAAAGTCTCAAAGGAGGTTCAAGGGGAGATTTTGATCCAGAGAAGTGGGAAAGCATAAAGAATTTAACCAAAGATCCATCAGAATACAAGATCAAACCTCTACTTCGGAAGAATACTCAATAGAAGACAATCAAGGAGATTTACAATTATGAACATTTTTAATTCTTTTTTCTTTCTATTTATTTTTGAATTCGAGTTTGATCATGTGTAACTAAACATCTTGTTAGGATTTAGGTTAGATGGACCCTATGTTGATACTTTAATATGATTTGTTTCTTTCATTAATGTAACTAGTTTGATTGATATATTTTGAACAGATTAGGTGTTTTATTTATTTTCTAATACATCCAAAATATTAGATCATATCCTAATTCCATACATAAAGATTGAGAAATCTTGTTTATAAATAGATCTACCGTAATTAGGAGTTAATCGCAACCCTAGAGATAGGATGATATAAATCTTCCAAATTAGGGTCAAACCTAATAGAGGGATTCACAATTCGATAAATCAATCTTATAATCTTTAACCTGAGCAATTCGGTTGAAAACCTTAGTATTAGTTATTAGTCAACTTAAACTCAGCTATTAACATACCATAAGAATCTTGACGGTTCAATAAATCAATAGAACAATTGTATAATAAAAGATCAATCTATTAAGGGTTTAGTGAGATTCAAAACCTAGATACTAATCTTTTGATGTTAGTGATTTTCTTAGTGCTTTTTTTAATTATGTGACTCAATCTTCATTTATTTTACTTGCTCTAGTTTTATTTTCTCTTAATTAAAAATCATAATCAATTCATAACCTAGATAATAGAATAATGGTAACAACTAGTTATCACTATCCATGTGTGTTTGACTCGTATTTGATGGTACTAGCTACAACTAGGTTGTGCAATTACGGTAATTCAATATTTTTTTAAAAGTAAAAAAAGAATATCTTATGTTTTAGCAAAGGCTAATACATGATCCTAAACTAGGATCATATAATTAAAGTTAAGAGAGGTTATACCAATCAATATACACATCAAATTAACCACATTGCTCTAAGTTCTTGGCTAATTACGCTTTTGCTTTCCACTGGCAATCATAACCATTTTTAATAATCAGTATGGTAAATCTATATTTCCACACTCATTTTTAGTTAATAAAGTTTTTTGCATCATTGCTGGGGACTTTGATATTATGAACACCTTAATGTTATTAGTCTAGTCATTATTTTCTATATTTTCTTTTCTTTTATTCTTATTACATTTTATTGTATTTATGGTTTATTGACTTAATTATCTTTTGAATTTATATACTTGATCTTGATTTTGTGCTTTATTATAGGATCTACAATTTATTGTCATAGCCTCAACTCACAATGGAAGGATAGAGTAGATGATACTTTTATGGAAGCCAAGAAATGTCTTTGCGATCTATAACATCACCATATGAGAGAGAGAGGTGTCTTCACATATTTTCAAAGGCTCAACTAACGTCTATACTGTGTTGTGACATTTGTGGGAGTACTTACTATAACCATGAATGTTGAGCACCGACCTATATATGGGAGCGATCAAACATGTATAATCAACCTCAAGGTGCACTATACGGGAATAGCTACAATTCAAAGTGGAACAACTCTTACATCTGTATATGGAATAATTATGCTCTAACTAAATATTTAAAAGACCAAGCACCTCTAGTTAATGAGCTAACTCAAGAAGATATGATGACCGATTTCATTCAAGAATCAATTATAAGGCACGAGGAAACAAAGACTCAAACTTTAGTGAATCGAGTGGACCAAATGGTGGAGGTAACATATGATAAGATGTAAGGGAGTTTGCCCAATACGATTGAAGCATACCCTAACAAATCTGGATTGGCAATCACCTTTAGTAGTAAAAAAAAGGTCCTAGTAGAAGAAAAGGAAGAGGAAGAGGAAAAGGAAGAGAGTATTACAAACAAAATAATGGAACTATAGGCTAAAATGAAAGCTGATTGACACAAATTCAAGAATAAAGAAAAGAAAAAGGTTAGCTTCATGAATGGAGGGACATTCCAAGAAGAGCTTCCTAAAAAACAAGATAAAGAAGCCTTCATCCGAGAAGAAGAAGTAGAGAAGTGGCAGGAGATAATTGAAGAAGATAAGCTGTAAACATCTATCCAAAAAGAAAAAGAAGAGTGGACAGAGATGGTTGATGAAGAACTAGTAGAGGAACCAAATAAGGAAACTATTGGTGAAGCATTGGTAGTGACCTTAAGCATAAAGGGTTCCCACTTCCTCGAGGACAAACTATTCAAGTCAACCAACGATTCAAGGAGTTTTGTTATTCTCTCTTTCATTAACAGTTTCATAAATTATTTCTTTGTTATTATCTTGCAATAGGTGACTTAATTATAAGCTACAAAAGCCTTATATGGTGAAGCGGGTGGAAGCAAGCCACTTATCATAAACTCAAGATGGGGGTAAACTTGCAAGTTTCGACAAGCTAACAACGTTAAACAAGCACTAATGGGAGGCAACCCATGAATTGGGATAAATTTTATTTTATTTTCATGTTTCTTAGTTATTTGTGTTTTTTTAATTTTCATTTTCTTTTTAACTCTTTTTCTTCATATTTTGCAAGGATGTAGTTACTATTGGATGGATTAGAAATCTGAGAATCATCTTATTCAGGAAAGTACCAACTTAACCCTCTCACTTATTCATAAATTCTTATATTGTGTACATTGGAGATAATGTACAACTTTAAGTATGGGGAAGGGTTTAATGAATTTTTAATGAATTCTTTAAGCTTATTTAATCTTGATTATTAAATTTTATGAACTGATATCTTGAATTGGTTAAAATATGTCAGTAAATACTAGATTTCATTGTTGAATATTGATTAAATTGATATGCAAAAGGATAAGATTTAGAGTAAATTTGCTTTTATAAGTCATATTTAAGTGGATTAGTATTGCATATTATTGACAAACAAAATACCCATCTTTTTGTGAACTTTTGAATGTAAGAGAAAAAATTTCAAAATTTTTAAACTTTTGTTGTTCTTTCACGTACAGTGGAATAATTCTAAAACTTATTTTTATTATGTATATTGAGACTATATTTGTTAAATTAGAAGCATTGACATGATGAAGGCATTTAGATTTAACAACTTATTTAAACCTATTTCTTCAAAAATTATCACACCCTTAAGTTTACCTTTAGAAATAACCAAGTTGAATCTTAGCCTTTTTCAATGATTAAACTCACATGTTAACCTTTATCCTATTTTTATTTGAAGACCTTTTTATTGTTTTGAACCTTAAGCGTTAATTACATTATTTTCTTGTTAAGACTTGGAATTTTTGAAAAGTCCAATATTCCTTGAATTGTGGTACTAAATGCTTGAATAATTGGTTTGATTAAAAAAGAGCATAAAATACATTTTGTGAACAAGTATATGGTACTAATAGAGTTGTACTAAAAGGACTTCTGTGTTTTGTGAAAAAGTTTTGTAAAATTTCCTTCAATTCAACCCTTTTTATTATCCCAATCATACCATACCTAAGCCCCATTATAACCTGTATAAAGACCTTTGGATTTTTTTTCTAGTTTATACATAAGTGAATGGAGATGTGATTTTATTGCAAGCATATAGTAAGAATTATGTTATGCATTGATTGGGATTTTTGATACTTTTCACCCTAAACCCTTGAGTGCATTGCATGACATCTTAGTAAGGGTGTAAAGATTAATGAATTTGACTTCAGTGACATTATAATGTGATTACTATTAATCTAGCTTGGAAAAGTTAATTTTAAAATATTTTGATTCTTCTTATATGTTAATTTGATTCAATAGGGTATGAAGATGTATAGTATGAATGGACATATTCAAATTGAAAAGGGATTGATGTGTAAGATTTATAATTTTTATTATGGTTTGCATGGGGATAAGAAAAAGCTTAAGTGTAGATGATATATGCTTATTGATTCTGCATTTATTTCATAACACTTAGTCATTAATGATATGATATGCTTAAGATGTTCACTTTAGTTCATATTTGTTTTAGGTACAATTTGGAAGTCAAAAAGCGAAAATGATTCGAAAGCATAATATTTGAGTCATTTTTTGAACACTCGTAATCATTTATTTTTGTGGAGCAAGAATGAGAAGGATTTGAGCAAGAGGAGACATGAAAATGCATGAAGATGATAAGTACATGTTGAAAACATCAAGATGAAGAGTGCTAGAAATGACTAAAGGCCATGACATTAAATTTATGGATGTGAGATGTTAGTCATGCCCATGAATGATTTGTCATGGGCGTGACACCACCATGCATTCCCATGTCACAACAAAGTACGCCCATGAAATGCTGCCAGCTCACCTCAAAACCTAGTTTTGAGTATAAATACATCATTTTGATGTAAAAAATGTTATGAAAAGTTAGAGGAAACTTTTAGGGGGTTTTGGGAGAAGAATGGGAGGCAAAAAGTTAGAGACTTAAGGATTCCCGATGCCGATTCAGAGGTGATATCAATGTCGAAGAACCTGATTAAGCATTTCTTTCATTGTTTTTTTGTTCTTTCTCTCTTAGGTATTGATTATGTTATCCTAAGCTTATGGATTTGGATTTTCATTTATGACTATTCTCGTTCTCGTTAGATTGTTTATATGTGAATCTTTTACTAGAATTTTAAACACAATATGTAATTTTTGTGTTTGGATATTACTATAATCTTTAATATAATTTATAATTATTATGTTGAGATTCATTTGTAGCAACTAATGGTTTTGGATTATTCGGGATACAATTTGTAATTGTTGTGTTTCCAATTAGTCGAATCATTAGGGATAACATATCCTAGGTCAAATTGCCCAAGCTTGTGTGGTTGTTACCTTGATTAATCTACTTTCCTAATTTGTAATGGGAATATTCAATTAAATCTAAAAAGCTTATCTTAGGTTGTTAGATGGCTAGGTTTAAGTAATGAGTGTCTCTTAATTGATCATGATAATTAGAGTAAGTTTTAATTTTATAAACCCTCAATATTCTGCAAACACACGATTTGTAGCGTAGTATTAAAGGTGTCAATCCTATAAGGAAGGAGAGTAGTCTAATCCTAAAATATAAGGCCAGAAAAACTATTAAACCAAAAAAAAAGCCAAAAAAAGTAAATATGAGAATTAAATTCAACCAATTAAATTAGAAGTTAAACACGAAGGAATTAGCAATTGAGCAACAAGCAAGCACCATGGAAATCAACCAAAGAATTTACCAAGTTATGAGAAAAGGGATTTTACCTATCATTAATGATAACCTAGCCAATTATGTATTAATGGGGTGTCGATTCTAGACAATCCTAAGGCTGATTACTCTCTCTCAAGTTATAACCATTAAAACCTAATTTATAAACCCTAATTGGATTATGGAAATGTGTAATGTCCCAGCTAACAAAAGACTCATAACTTTAATTAGATCTAAATCACTTTAATAGACCATCGGGTCTCACGTGTGATCTCTCTCTGCATAATTACCAATATGATTATTTGTGGGTTTTTATTGAATCGCCTAACTCTCATTAATCCGATCCAACTATTTTTTATCTAGTTCACCTTCTCATTTTATTACCAAATTATGAAAGAAATGTGGTAAATCACAATACCCAATTCAAATCATACAAAATTAACTCAGATAATATTAAATAAAAATAAAATCCCAAAGGAGAGTTAGAACATCATCATCATTCTACCATCTATCATCATACAATCCATCCCAACTTTATACATAAATAAAATTGAAAAAAAAAGGAAATAGAAACTTAAAATGGATGATCTGGGAAGGTAGTAGCGTCGAAAAACCTCCTTATCTGGGAAGCATGTCGAGACAGTTTCTTCTAGCTTTTCCTCCTCTCTTTGTCTTCATCTTTCTCTCTTTAGGGTTTCCAAAAGTGGCTAAATGAATACCCCTTCTTCTGCTCACATCATGTTTTTCTTATAGTTTTTTCTATTTAGGGTAACCTAAGGTCTTTGTTGAGGTCCGAAAGGACAGAAAAGTCTCTCGAAAACTTGAGTCTGGAAGCGTCCCCATGTTTGTTTTGATGTTGGCCACCATTTTGGCCTATATGACACGATCGTGGCCCTTGAGTAAGCTCTCTATGACAATCGTGGCATGTAGGTCACAATCCTGGCCCAATCCTGATGCTTCTGTCACGATCATGGCCATGATGGTGTGCCTGTGTTATGGCCTGGGTTTCCTCCGAAACTCCTTCGCTCTTCGATATTGACCCTGAAACACTAACCAATACATCAAAGTACCTAAAAAACATAATATTTTAACTCAAAAGCTTGTACTAACCCATAAAACAATTAAAACAAAAATAATTAACAAATTAACACAATTCTAACCTAAACATATACTAATTGATTGAATTAATGGCTAAACACATATTAAACTATGCCCTAAAACACAATATAATTTACACTTATCAACATCCCCACACTTAAATATTTGCTTGTCTTCAAGCAAACAAAACAACAAATAACACAAAAACACAAAGCGCACAATGCAATAATGAGGCAATGGCTTCAACTTCATAAAACAAATTTAACTTTAAACACAATCATTCAAGTTGTTCCAAATTATTAACATGCAAAATATACGTCTAGGAACTCTGGGCTTAATATACATATTAATTAAATTTAAATGTCAAGTTTATTCACCCCTTTTAATTGTACACACACATTAATGATTATTTGTTCAATCAAACTTTGTAACTAATCCAAAGCATGTTTTCATGAAAAGTTATGCTACTTACAAGTTTGGTAGGTTTTTATTAAAAATTTTTTTTATGGATATGGATATAGTTCTTTTACATAGAGGCAAATGTAGGTGATGAATGTCAATCTGGTTACTCAACTGAATCATGTTTTAGTAAGTTGCTTGGTTAGAACATCATTATGGCCTTTTGACGTGAAACCAAACATTTGTGATGCGTGTCGATTCAGTTACTCGACTACATCATGTTCTCAAAAACATTTTTTAATTAATGCCTACCTTATTACTTTAGCTACTCATTTTCATGAAAAAATACTTAGTCGAAAGACCTAAAATTATGAATGAATGTGACAACTTATAAGGTGATAAACTAACACTGAATCCAAATTAACTTGCATATTTTAACCAAAGAACCTAGATCACTAATTTTGCTAGCTAATGACTCTTCACAACCTAATAGATTATGTTTAAAATTAAATCAATTTTGTTCCATCTAAGCCATCGATGCATTCACACAATTCACAATATGCAACCTAAACATACTAACATAATAATTTGCAAAATTCACACTCAAAGAAAAACACAGAACCCTACCCACACTTGAACAACACATTATCCTCAATGTGAGAAGGAGACAAACAAACATACATTGAAGGGAATAACATAAAATAAAATAAAACAAAAATAAAGACTAAATTTAAAAGAAAAGGGTTAGAAATAAAACCTTACGGTGATGAAGGTGATGATGGTGAGGGAGGTGGTAGTTACACACCTTAAGCCTCAAAATACCTATGAATACATTTGATGTCCCGACTTTAGCGTCTTTGTTCCTTTACCATGTTCCTCACTACCCTGGATTTTTCAACCAAAGTATCTGTTAAAGTTTTGGTTTGATCAGATATTACTGTCAGTACTTTCTTCCATCTCAATTCTTCTTCTTCGTCCTCCTCCCTGAACTCCTTACTAGTCGAATCCCCTTCTTGTTGTTGCTGAGCATTCAAACTCGCTTGAGTGGCCCTAATTTTGACGTGTTTTTTGGCACTAATATCCCAAAGCTCCATATTGTGAGACTTTAGGATTTTAGCTCACCACAGATGATGATGGTTTGTGAATTCAGGATAGTAAATCATGGATCCATTGCACTCAACCCCATAATAATCAAATATGGTTTAAACCAAGTAATCCGTTCCTAATTTTTTACTGCTCTTACATCGAGTAACAATAATTACGTTGAAGACATAGGTGGTTATGTAAACTGGGATACTATGGTTTATACACCACAATAGGAAGAGTTCCTTCATGGAACACTTGTTGGTTTTTGTCTTGTCAAAAATAGTTTGACATATGAATTATGCAGCAACAAATGTTTGTGGCTTCTGACGATGTTGTTACATGCATTCTTAGCTCCAAAGCACTCTGACCCAGTTAATTCAATCCAGTAGGGATGAAACGGAAATCATCGTGCTAATCCACTACAGATGATTCAGGGAACCTACAAATTTCATACAAAATATCATAATTAAGCTTATAAGGTTATCCCCGCAACCTAAATCACAATTCCTTAGGTTTATTGGACTCAAACTAAAGGGATGTAAAGAATTCTAAAGCTAGTTCTTCATAAACAGGATATTGAAATTGAATAAACTATCCCATTGAATTCTTTTTGCAAGATTCTTGACCTTGTCTTTCAATTCTAGTCTATCTAAATTCTCAAAATGGAAGTACTTGGCAACCATAATTTTCTTATTACAAAGGGAGTGAAAGTGGTTATCTTCCTTATTTGAGAAGATTAGGAAAGGCACTCCGTAACCCACTGCCCCATCTCTTTTTTCACAACCTGATATTTAAGCTTTCCCTTTAGATTGGGTGGGCTTAACAATCTGATTGATCCGTGGCCCCATTAGAAATGAAAGTGTCCAAGAGTTACGAGAGTAAGGGAGTTGAGTGTAGGTAGAGGGAAGTGAGAGCCTTTGAATGTCTTATGTGTAGAGAGAGTCTAAATGAAAGTGATGGAAGAAATGAGGTTAAAATTGAATATATAGGTAAGGGAAGGGAAATTTTGTATAAAAAAAGACTGAAAAATGCATGTATGTAATGCCCTGCCGCAGGCCATGATCGAGGCCTACCTTCAATTATTTCACTAATTTCTAATTTTTCATCTTTCGTCCTTATACACACCCCCGGAGATCCTTTCCTAAATTCTTTTTAGCACTATCACCTCATTATATTTTCCTTCCCGATCGTCTTTAACAGAATTAATGCCTTACTGTTCCACTATATTTATTTAGAACTGGAACAACCTAACTATAGAATTCAAACTATCTAAAATCACTGGTAATTTAAAAGCCATGGGTTGCCTCCCATGTAGCGCTTCTTTTAACATCATTAGCTTGACACTATTCTTTATTCAAGGGAGTTTAAGAAAATTCTTTGGTGTGATAAAATGTATGCACATAAAATGTACGTGCGCCACTTGGTTGCTCATGCCGCTACATTCCTTTTCCCAATTCTTTCTTCTCCTTCTCCTGTGAGATTTATTCTTTTCTAGAGAACACTGTTGATCATCATTCTTCTCTTTTTCTCCATAACAATTCATTCCTTTTATGATGGCCATAGCTTGGAGAGGACTTTTGTCATTCTTGGTTATGGTGAAAGATACTTGTTCCTTTCCTACCCTTAGAATCAGCTCACCCCCATCTACATCAATAATTGATCGGGCAGTGGCCAAAGATGGCCACTTGAGGATAATTAGGGTTTCCACATCTTCTTCTATGTCTAGTGTGAAAAAGTACATGGGAAAGGCAAACTTTTCCATTTGAACATACACATCTTGTATGATACCTAGCTTATCTGCCCTTTTTACTAATATCTTAGTGGGGACTATGTCCTTGAACCCTAGCTTCTGATATAAGAAATATGGCATCATTTTTATGCTGGCTCCCAAATCGGTGAAGGCTCTCTCTATTTTGACACCCTTAATAATGCAAGGGATATAAAAATCCCCTAGATCCTCCTTCTTTAGTGATGTCGTCAATTTCTTTTCTTCCTCCAACTCTTTTTCCACCTTTCCCCTTATTAATTCCATCAGTGCAAGTTGTGCTTCCAATTGCCCGATCATGTATAAAACTTCATTCAGCTCAGCTTCCTTAGATTTCCTTATTGCTTTGATCTGGAATGAAATTGGGGGTTAGTACTTTTTATCTTAGGCAAATTGTACCTTGCTAGTAGAGAACATTCTTTACTCTCTTGCACCTCTGCCTTCCCCTTATTCCTGAATGGATTTGGCTTTCTTTGTTCTAAAATGGGGTAGGGTTTTTATGTTGATGCCTTTGGTTTGTTTGTAATTCTAGTTCACTTTAGAAAACATTTTTATCTACCTTATTCTTGTCCTTCCCTTCATTGTCTTCAGCTTGGTGTGATTCCTTCTTATTTGCTTGTGTAACGACCATAATTCATTCGTTCGCATTGAACTCGGTGTTACTTAGCAAGGTTCTTGCATTTTGGGTCACTATTGCTTCTTCCAATTGACCTACTTGGATCTCCAGGTTATGTATCGAGGAGGTGTGGTTCTTTGTAACATGCTCAAACTTGCCTTCAAGTCTCTTACATGCATCCTTCATACCTCCAATTTTTTCTAAAATTTTGTCTAGTTTGGATTTCATCAAACTCGGCTTCTCTTGATGGAAACTGGTGGTCCTTGAGGTCTAAACTATCCTCCGACATTGTTTAAACAAGAGAAGTTTGGGTGATTCTTTTACCTAGGGTTGTATATGTTAGAGTAGGGATTGTATCCCCCTCTTTGACCATATTGACTTCCCATGTAGTTTACTTACTCTGATTCATTATTCTTCATCAAGAAACTATATCATGATCTATCCGTGCATAGAGTTCAAACTTGAATTAAACAACTTTTACTGTATATGAGGACAAAGCTTTCATATTGTTTAGCTGTTAAGTTAAATTATCAATTTTAGCTTATATTTCTGTCATTTGACCAATAGCTACAAGTACTTTTTGCTCAAGGAAAGTTGTGGGAGATTTACTTTTCTCATTCGTCCATAAACAGCTATCACTTACTACCTCTTCCAACAGCTCTTTTGCTTAATCTACTGTCTTCCTTATAAGTGATCCTCTTGAAGCCACATCATTTTTACCTCTTGTATGTAGGGTTACTCTACTCTGTTATAGAACATTTGCAAAAGAAATTATTTAGTAGGTTATGGTGTGGACATTTTCTTTGCAAGTCTTTGTATCATTCTCATTCATAAATCGATTCTCAGTCACCTAACTGAAAGTTTGTGATCTCTTTGATCATTTTCATAGTCTTAGTAAGGGGAAAGTACTTATCTAGGAAGCCACGAACTAATTGGTCCCAAGTGGTGAAATTAATCGGGTTGAGGGAATGGAACCAAGCTTTTGCTCTATCCTTTCAACTAAAAGGAAATAGTATCATTCTTACAACATCCTCCGACATCTAATGATAATGAAAGGTATCACAGATTTCAAGGAAATTGACAATATGTGCATTCGGGTCTTTATTCATTAATCCATAAAATTTCACATTTTGTTGAAGCATATTTAGAAGAGCTAGTTTGATTTCAAAGGAAGCTACTTAGACAGATGGCCTATCTACACCTTGAATGGCTGGATTGAAGCCCGTTCTTATTAAGTCCATAAGGGTTCTCAGTTGATGCCCTTTGTTCGCTCCTTGATCTAACTCTTGTTGAAACTCCTAAGCCATTATTCCTTTTGCGATTTCTTTTTCGTCTTCATACTAAGCTCTTATAATTGAAAGTTTTAGACGAGTGATGTCAAGCTCTACAGTTTCATCTATACGACTCGAGCTTCTTCTAACTCTTGTGTTTATGCAAGAGCGTGGACACAAACAAAAAATGAAAAGAACAGAAAAACTTAAAACTAACTAAAATTCTTGAAACTAAGAGAACTAAATTATTCTTCACATTTCCAGGCAACGGTGCCAAAAACTTGATCGTCGTAAGTTTTAATCTTATAAACCCTCAATATTTTTCAAGTGCACGGTTCGTAGCATAGTATTAAAGGTGTCAATCCCATAAGGAAGGAGAGCAGTCTAATCCTAAAATCTAAGGCCAGAAAAACTATAAAATTGAAAATAAACAATGGCACAGAAAGTAAATACGAGAATTAAATTCAACCAATTAAATCAGAAGTTAAACACGAAGGAATTAACAATTGAGCAGTAAGTAAGCATAATGGAAATCAACCAAAGAATTTACCATGTTATGAGAAAGGGTATTTTACCTATCATTAATGCTAACTTGGCCGATTATGTGTTAATAGGGCATCGGTTCTAGACAATCCTAAGGTTGGTTGGTGTCTCTCTAGTTATAACCATTAAACCCTAATTAGATTATGAAATTTGTAATGTCTCAATTAACAGAAGACTCATAACCCTAATTAGATCTAAAGCACTATACTAAACTATCAGGTCGCAAACGGGATCTCTCTCTGTACAATTGCCAATATGATTAGTTACAGGTTTTATTGAATCGACTGACTCTCATTAATCTGATCCAATCATTTTTTATCCAATTCACCCTCTCAGTTTATTAGCAAATTATGTAAGAAACATAACAAATCACAATACTCAATTTAAATAACATAAAATCAACTCAGATAACATTAAATGAAAATAAAATATCAAAGGAGAGTTAGAACATCATCATCATTCTAGTATCTATCATCATACAATCCATCCTAACTTTATACATGAATAAAATTGAAACGAAAAGGAAATAGAATCTTAGAATGGGCGATCTGGGAAGGCAATATCATCAGAAAACCTCCTAATTCGGGAATCATGTCGAGACTGCTTCTTTTTACTCCTTCTTCCTCTTCCTCCTCTCTTTCTCTTCCTTTTTTTCTCTTTAGGGTTTCCAAAAATAGCTCTATTCGTCTCACTTCATGTTCTTATTATAGGGTTTTTTATTTAGGATAACCGAGGGTCTTTTAAGGGGCTAAAAAACAAAAAGTCCCTCAAAAGCTTGAGTTTGGAAGCGTACCTACATTTGTGCCGATGCTGGCCACAATAGTGGCCTATATGACACGATCGTGGGCCTGTGTTATGGCCAGGGAACTATTCCATTCTTCAATACAGACCCTGAAACACTAGCAAACATATCAAAGTGCCTCAAACATATAATACTTAAGCTCAAAAGTGTGTACTAACCCATAAAACACAAATAATTAATAAACTAACACAATTCTAACCTAAACATATACTAAATGATCTAATTAATGGCTAAACATATATCAAACTATACCCTAAAACATGTTTCCATTTACACGTATCATATGACGTCAGGAAAAACTGGGGTAATAGAACTTATTGTTAACCTACGATTGATAGCTACTATGAGAGGTATGAGAATAATAATTCAATGAAGTATGTTTGATTGTGTGTAGGCTCAGACTGAACCGATAAATGGGTCCCTAATGTATTCATCTCTTTTCTTCATTTTTGAATTTTTATTTAATTTGTCTTAATTAGTTTAGTTTAGTTTCGTTTTATTTTATTATTTGAACCTAAACTAAACCCTCCCCATAACCTAAACACCAATTCTCTTCATTATGAAAGCTAACTAAACATTCTTTGTGGGACTAACCTAGAATCACCACTACTATAGTTTTAGGTCTAGTTATTTTGAGTAGTGTTACGATGCGCTATGTCAATTTTGGCACTATTTTTGGGAGTGTGGTGCTTTATTTTTTGTTCTTGATTATAATTGATGTTTTGTATATATTTGTTTATAATTAATTTCTTTTTAGTTATTTCTTGATCTTTTCACTTTTTGTTTAGTGTTTGTGAGTTGAAATACACACACACACACACACACACACACACACACACATATATATATATATTTCAACTTACAAACACTAAATATATATGGACATAAGTAATTTTTCTATAACTTATATTCCTAATCTTATAACCAAGTTTGAAATGATCATACTAACTTTAGTTATGGATGAGAAAATCAGAAAAATTACTTTCATGATAGTTTGCAGGATGCACAACAATTCTCGTATAGACCAGAAGCTTCTCATCATGACTCGGGTCCATCTTTGGAAACTTAGTTAATGTTATTATTGCTAGTACTTTGCAATTCTAGCAAGATGAAGGGCAATTTTGGTCTAGCTTCCAAGATTGGGAGAGCTAGCAAAACTTAAGTATATCCTTAGAAGAATTAATTAATGTTGTCTCCATTAACACTTTACAATTTTAATAGGATTCGAAAAGGATTCCAACAAGATCCAATATTTAGATGGGGAGATATCAACATCCTGGAACCACAAAACGAAGATGAGCAATGTTGTTCCCAAATAAGTTCTAAAAATACCTAGGCCATCTTACTCACAAGTATACGAGGTAGTTGTAGTGATTACCTAGGGTCATCTCTCACGAAGGTTAAATTGGTTCATTTAAATTAACCTTGAACAAAAATTAAAAAAATAGATGCAACCATAAGCACTCTATTCTGATTTGTTAAGTAAAGGCTTTAAAGGAAATCATAAAATTAAATTGAAAAGTTAGTAAAATTAACTAAGAGCAAAAATGAATAAATTAATTGAAGTGGAAAATTCTTTAGAATTAATTTCACTAATTTAATCTCCCATGCATAACTCATGGGTAATGATTGGATAATTGTCTTACAAAAATTAACAGTTGGGCTCTAAGATCAATTTAAATAATAAAATAATCTTTCTTATTTGACAAGTTTATCATCCAAATTAATTGTTAAACCTGACTAATAATTACCACTTAAGTTAATATATTTCTAGTTCTTAATATAAAATTCTATAGTTTCTCGTTCCACATTAAAATTCTTCTCTCCATCCTTCATTTAAAACCAAAATGATGCAAAGTTTGATCATGCTATTGCATCCATTCAGTTTAGACACTATAGCAACACATAAGACAACAACACAATCCTTCAATTATGCATATTTAACTAAAATAGCTACATTAATCCTCTAGAAAAAGAGATCAACACATCACAAAAATAACAAGGCTCATCATATTTAAATATTTTAATCCCTTCTTGATCAGTATAAAAGAAGTATTAAAGCAATAAGCCAAGTGAATAACCGAAATAAACTATCAAAAACTAACAGAGTATAAGTTCATCAACTAACAGAGGAGTAGGTTAAGCAAAACAACAGATAAATAATAAACTGAATGAGCAAATGAATGTTTGGATGAGGGAGTTAAGATGATCTCTAGCCACTCTCAAGCTTCCTGCATTGGTTCTCACCTTCAACTTTTGCTTTGTTCTCAACCTGATGGTCGACTGCTCACTTTGCTTCCTTACACTACTCTTTCTCTCTTTTATCTTCTTAGCCGAAGCTCTTCTCTGCTACTCTGCCTTCTTTCTCTCTATTTGTTTTGTCCCCAAAAGAGTCTATGTGTGTCCCTCTCCAATGAGAGAATGTTGGAATATATGGTTGTGTAATATCTATCTGCCACCACCCTACTCTCTAACTATTTGAAGTATGACTCTAGGTTTAGGGTTTCCATTCGTCTCTCTTGTATATGACACGTAATAAGTTGATGAATTAAAGGAAAAATGCATCACGAGGGTGACAAGTTAAGTCAGCCTGTGAGGGCACTTGTCACGGTGGTGGCAAGTTTATGTCATCACTGTGACTAACACCAAAGTGTTAGTCATGGTGGTGACAAATTATATCACTACCTTCCTTCTTTTTTTCTTTACATACAAAATTACACAAACTTTCCCTTCAATCTTCATACAAAATTCACAAAATAATCTAATTAACATTCATGCAATAGTCACACCATTTCCATTTAATTTATCTCACATTTGGATAAAAAAAAACAAGGATATGTAATTATAATAAAGATATGAAGGCAATTAAAAGCAATATAAACTAGACACAATAGTTCCCCCACACTTAAACTATGCTTACTCTCAAGGAAAATAAAGAACACTTGACTATAAAAAAACAACGGAAAAAACAAATTTGCCAAATATTAGTCAAAAACATCAATGAGCATTTCAATAAACACAACCTAAGAACTTGAAACTTATAATGCTCCATGAATAAGCTATTATTCGCATATTTAGCCAAAATCAACAAGTACTTCAATTCAAAGAACCATCAACAAGTGTGATAGACACTCACTCCACTCTCCATCTTCTCAAGCATTAAAAGGTAGGATATGTATTCACTCATCTTTCATTTCATGTAAGGCATCTACAATAAGCTTACTTACCAATCCAATCTCCACCACTCAGATCAAACATAGACATCAATCCGAAGGTATTTATTATGATTGTAATGGGGCCAGAGTAAGGGTAGGGAAAAGGAAAATTGTAGTTTAAAACCACAACACAAATTGAGCATTTAAAATAATACAAAACAATGAACCATAAAACACTCATTATTTTCCTCTCATTTAATAAAATTATCACTTCCCATTTTTACTTCTCTCCTCTTCTTTTCATTTTCTGGTCATCTTCTCTTCCTTCTTGTTCTTTCCTATTTCTATTTTTTCCTTTTTTTCTTTTTGGTCTTTTTTCACTATATTTTTCATTTATTTATTTATAACAAGATCAAGTTTAGAAGAGAAAATGTAGAGGAGAGATACAAATTATTACAACCTTACCCATTCCTAACTTAAAAGCCAACTTTATACTACAAGTCCCCCTATTTGTTCAAACAATTATTCCCTAAACCCAATCATGCACATTCAAATGCTCAACTTGCCTTATGGTAGGTACAACGAAGAGGATAAATAATAAGGTCAAGGCTTAGATTTTGGTTTAAAGAAAGAAAATGTTTTATGTTGGGCTTCACTAAAGATAACATCATAATGGCTTTTTAAGCAAAAGGGGTAAATCCTAATTGCCTTCATCATTTCAACATTTGTATAAGATTATGTGATCTCATCTAGTATTTACAAGCAAATTCTAGAGTCCCTCATTTATAAAAGAAAACTCTCAACAAAGAATACTTGAATTCGGTGTTTAATAGTTCAAAAAGGCTCAATTTCTAACCAAATGAAAAAGTGTCATTCATCTATCACAATAAGCTAATGTCCTTTTAACCAAAATCCAAGTTAATTAATCTAAGCATACAATTATATTCATTCACTCATATTATGCATTTCTAATCAAGATCGAGTTTATGTCATGACCATGCATCTATAACTATTAAATGGGAAAACAAACACACACACATAATTAATAAACATTTTTTTAACTAATACCCCCCGCACACATGCACACTTAAAAATCACATTATTCCAAATGTGATTCAAAAACGTAAAAGAGGGATCTAAGACACAAAATAACACAAACAAGGACAAGTATAAAAAATAAAAGCCATTAAACCAATAAGAAAAGGGATAGAAATATGATACGAAAATGTGGGAGGTAATTGTATCGATGTGGTGTGAAGAATGGTAATAAACATGATGTATTACATTAAGGAGAGGTGAACAACTGTGAGGAAGATAAATGGAAAGGATTGAAAAGTATGCTTGTACACACAAAGCAAACATATTAGGTCTTATTTCACTAAAAAGAAATAATAAACAACTAATTAAAAAACAAAACAGAAATTATAAGGGTTGCCTCCCATTTACCGCTTTTTTAATGTCTTTTAGCTAGACACCTCAACTATTACGCTCAAGGTGGATCACTCAAAGTGATTGAGTACACTGTTTTCTTCTATTAATTGGGATTTTTCTTGAAGAATTTCTGAATCTCTCCCCCAGTTGTATCGACCAGCAACTGGCAGCATTCATCACTCTCTTTAACTACGTCCAACTCCTTTTCTTCTTCTTCCTACAAGGAGAAATCCAAATATGCAATATTAATTTAATCCAAAAAAGAATAGTCTTCAAAAATAGGAGTAATAGGACTGAGTTCAACTTTATAGATTGAAAATTCTACTATTTCTCCCAAAATAGTCATGCTCAGTTTCCTGTTCTTCACATCAATCAAGTTACTAGTAGTGGCCATAAAAAGCCTCCCTAGGAGTATGGTGTGTGCCTTCTCTTGCCCCTTTATTTCACCCATATGTAAAACCAAAAAGTCTATGGGTATAATCAATCCTCGAACCTTTACTAACACATCTTCCATTATTCCTTTTAGGTAATGGATTGACTTATCAAATAATTGCAAGCACATGTTAGTAGGTCTTAATTGTCTTAGTTCCAATTTCACATAAACAGAATGAGGCATTAGGTTTATACTTGTGCTTAGGTCAAACATCCCCTTAACCTCCTCACCATTACCCATTGATACCTTCGTGATGAAACTCCCTGAATCTTTCAATTTGAGGGGTAACTGCTACTGAAGGACTGCTCTTGCTACTTCTAAAACTATCACCTTCTCTTGTGGTGCAAACTTCCAATTTTTAGTGCTTAGTTCCTTGAAAAACTTCACATAGGCTGGAATGTTCCTAAACACATCTAACAATGGCAGATTAATATTAACTTTAGAAAGCATGCTATAGAGATCAGAAAATTATTCATCTTGTTTCAAGTCCTTAAGGTGGCGTAAAGATGGAACTGGCGGTCTATTAGGATCGGTCACCCTATGCAGTCTTAGTCCTTCGTCACCCTTAGTTACATGCCTAACTTTTCTACCTCCCTGAATGTGACTTGAAGAGTCGTTCCCATTGCTTTCCTCATTTTGCCCATCTTTTCCTTTGATGAGGCTCTCTTTTTCTTGATTATCTACATCAGACATATTAAAAGGAATCTCAACATGATTATCAATCACCTTACCAATTCTTAGAATCGTAACAGTCTTGGCTTGTTAAGGTTAACTGGGTAACTTTCCTTTTTGATTGCCTTACAATTCAGTAGTGAGTTGCCTCACATGATTCTCAACCCTCTTTACATAAGTTTCCAACGAATCAAATCTCTTATTGTTCATCTCTTAATTCTGAGTGGTCGTTTGAACAAATGCATTCAAGCTTTCCTCCAAAGAAGGCTTTCTCGATGTGTTCTAATTTAAAGATTGCCCTTAGAATTGATTTTGCCTTTGAAAATTCTGATATGGTGGTTGGGCCTACAATGGTTGATTGGTAGACTTCCAAGAGAAATTGGGGTGTTTTCTCTAAAAAGGGTTATAGGTATTGGAATATGGATCATTACGCACCCTCGGCTGAAAACCATTAAGTGAATTTGCTTGTTCTTCCTCACCTGTAAAAGATTCAAAAGAATATGAACAAACATGAGCTCTATTACAAAAATTTTCATATACACCATATACATCATAATTTGGAGCATTTTGAGATTATCTCATGGTTAGCATTTTCACATGCTTTGTGACCTCCACCAATTTCATAGCCATTTTGAATTTAGTTATATGTAAGTTTTAATTATTAACCCTCGATAATCTAAAAGCACACAATTCGTTAACATAGTACCAAAGGTGTCAATCCCACAAGTAGGAAACTAATGTAATCCTAAAATCTAGGGCTAGAAATAAATAACAGAAATTCAAGATGCAACGAAAATAATATGAAAATTTAATTCCATCAATGAAATTAAGAATCGAACATGAAAATACTAATTATTAAGCAATTTGCAACACACCTAGGAATCAATCGAAGGAAGTTACCAATTAAAAGAAAGTGAATTTTACCTATCCTTAATGCTAACCTAACTTATTACGAATTATTGGATTATTAGTTCTAGACTATCCTTAGGATGATTACTGTCTTTCGAGTTATAACCATTAACCCTAAATCATAAACCCTAATTAGATTATGGAGGTTGCAATCTCTCAATTCACAACCTATCCAAAACCCTAATTAGTTCTGAAGTTCTCTAATAAACTATCGGAAACCTATATAAGATCTCTCTCTTTACAAATTATCGATCTGATTTAATTTTGGTTTCTATTAAATCAACTAACCCTTGATAGTCTAATTTAATCCTTTTTCATTCGATTCACCCTCTTAGTTTATTATCGAATTATGCTATAGCAAATCAAACCACAACAATATCTGATAAACACGTAAACAATCATATTCTCATTAATTTATGAATAAAATTTTGATGGTGAGTTTAGAACATCCTTGACATTCTAGATCCTATCATCAACTATTCAATCTAATTTTATACAATAATAAAACTAAAAATAACAAGAAAACAATCTAAAATGGATGACTAGAGGTAGCAACATCAGGAAACCTCCAGATCTGGGAAGTACTTTGATTTAGCTTCTTCTCCTATTCTCTCCTCCTTCGTCTCTTCATCTATCTCTCAATGATGTCTCTCTAGGCTTTCTCAAGGTGGATGATGCAAAAAGCTCTTTTCTCTGTCCCTTTTTTGTTCTTTTTATATCCTTTTATGTATTGGGTAACCCTATGATTTTTTCAGGGTCTAAAAGATCAAAAAATCCTCAAAACTTAACATTCATAAATGTCTGCATGTCTACCCGACGCCATGATTGTGGCTCGCATTTGAGCCTTCTGTCACGATTGGTGCATGCAAGGCATGATTGTGGCCTGACATACCACGATCTTAGACTGTTGTTTCGGCTTGAATGTCTCCAAAACTCCTCCGTTCTTCAATGTCGACCCTAAAACACTAGCAAGCACATCAAGGTACCGCAAAAAAATAATATTTCAGCTCAAAGACTTGTACTAACCTATAAAACGCTTAAAACATAAATAATTAACAAAATAGCATAGTTCTAACTTAAACATATACTAAATGATTGAATTGACGGCTAAATGCATATCAAACTATGCCCTAAAATATGATGCAATTTACACTTATCAATATCCCCACACTTAAACATTTACTTGTGCTCAAGTAATAAAACAACAAAAAACACAAAATCACAAAGAACACAATGTAATAATGAGACAATGGCTTTAACTTCATAAAACAAGTTTAATTATAAACACAATAATTCAAGTCATTCCAAATCATTAACATGCAAAATTTGTGTCTATCAATTGTGGATTAAATATACATATTAATTAAGACCCAAAAGTTAAGTTATTCACCCTTTTCATTTGTACACACACATTATTAATTAATTGGTCATTCAAACTCTGTAACTACTCCTAAGTATGTTTTCATGAAAAGTTAAGCTACTTACAATTTCAGTAGGTTTTATTAGAAACCATTTTTTTATTTACTTTTTATGGACATGGACCTAGTCTTTTTATATAGAGGCAAACATTGTTGATGAATGTCGATCCAATTACTCGAGTAAGTCATCCTTTTATTAAGTTGTTTGCTTGGAACTTGATTATAGCCTTTTGACGTGAAGGCACACATTTGTGAGGCGTGTCGATCCAATTACTCAGCTACATCATGTTTTCAACTGGCTAGTAGCTCTATTTATAACCTGAAGGCCAGAAAATAGTTATTTATTTAAAAATTACAATCAAAATTTTTTAATTATTATTTAATGCCTACCTTATTGCTTTAGCTACTCATTTTCAAGAAAAAATACTAGCGAAACTACTTTAACCGAAAAACCTAAAATTATGAATGAATGTGACAACTTATAGGGTGATAGACTAACACTAAATCGTAATTAACTTGCATATTTAGCAAAAGAAACTAGATTACTAATTTTGTGAGCTAATGACTCTCGCAACCTAATTGATTATGTTTAAATTAAATCAATTTCATTCCATTTAAGCCATCGACATAATCACACAATTCACAATATGCAACCTAACAAACTATCATACAATATGCAAAATTCACACTTAAAAAAAACACATAACCCTCCCCACACTTGAACAACACATTGTCCTCAATGTGAGAAGGGGACAAACAAACACACATGAAAAGAAGTAACCTAAAATAAAACAAAAATAAAGATTAAGTGACTATTTGGATGAGCTTATATCAGTAGAGCTTTTTCCGGTAGGGCTTTTCTGAGAGGAGCTTTTCTAGGAAGCTAGTTGACTACTTAGTTGTCATTTAAAAAAGAGCTTTTTTGAAAGAGCTTCATACAATAAACTATTTGGCAACATAAAAATAAAAAGCACTTTTAATTTTAACTATATTTTATTTTGTAATAAAAATTATT